>JALIZH010019542.1:0-39310 GCA_030522465.1 Rhipicephalus appendiculatus | reverse complement strand
CCGGATGAAGTCATGAGCTGCACTAATATGAGACCGAAATGCTTCCTCAAACCGTGGAAGCTCGCCACCTAATTGTTTGCCGCGGTGTGAAAGGTTATATTTCAGCTCCGTTACCGTGCATAAGCGATGCTGTGCGAAATCCTGTGCGTGCTGCAGAAAACTTCATGAACTAGAATTGACGTGTGACCTGAACGGCACTCCGAGATACTGTGTACCGAGCCTGCCTGACGGATTTGCCGCAGTGGTAGGCCGCTAGCGAGTAGCGTCATCGCTGCTGCACGGGACCGAATGTTTAACCGTGGCGATGGTTTGCAAACATACGCCGTCGTCATTACTTGCGCAGTCAGGAACGCGGAGTTGCTTCTTTAACGGAACACAAGCATTTAACATCCTATTTGGTAGCGCTTGTATCACAGCCATGCTCAGACTCAAGCCGTGCGCAATTCACTGCGCTCGGATGCCGCAGGTTCGATCAGCACGATCGAAACATGAATATCGAAACGAACACGCACGTATGCTTTTCGCAACGACGAATTCTTCGACGTTGCGAAAGTGCGTCGAACAACTATGCCGATCGGAAGGTACCGGTGAAGTACAGGAGAAGTGAGCCGATAGGCGTGGATTGTGGCCGTGACTGCACGTTTCATCGCTCTAACCATTTCGCTTCCCTGTTCCAAACTCGTGTGTTTTGGCGGAATGCGGCGCTCGATAATATCCACAATAATTGCGCTACGTGCAATTGTACAAGAAAAACCATGTTTTTATTTTGATCTCGCTGAAGAATACTATACATTAAATACAATCAAAGTGACTAACGATCGTGAAAAAACATTAGCGCGCGAGGGGACGTGAAGTGCAACTCGCTCCTCGTGAGTTAGCAGCTGATCGTTCATCGTCGCTGCCACACACCTTCTCACAGACACACACGCTTTCACAGCCTTCTCCGTCCAGTGAAAAATCCTCGTCGTCAAGGTGGTTCCTCTTAACATCATTGCTGAAAGCAATCTGAAGAATTTCCTCCGCCGAACGACTTCGATTAGTCCTCGTCACAACGTTATCTGGGCGCGCAGAACTTGTTGCTCTCACACCGGTCAACAAACAAATCGCTTGCAGAGTGCTGCCATCTATCAACAAAAGTACAAAAACAAGCGGCGCAGCGCTGGCCAATTTGAGATTACTCAGTTATACATCGCTAGCTCGCGCGACTTCCCACCTGCAATGTTATAAATTCATGCACTACAAAAGCACTGACGAATGCTATATGCAAGTAAAACAAGGTGAGTTTCAACTGAGAAGGTCAGACGACAGCGTTTAACTAACCTACGTGGCTACACAAAACCTCGCGAAGCTGATATTTGTACGATGTGGGTCATCGTTGAACGCGCGAGTTGGCACGTATTTTCACGAAAACTTCGCGTCTCGCAAGAAAGAGTCAGATTTATCGTGTCACGGAGGGCCCGGTTTGTTCACTGAAGCAGGAAACATGCAAACTCGTAGTGTTTCTTTCCTGCTAACACAGCCGAACAAGTGCGCTACTGCGTAGGGCTGCCATGGTGTCGCCTACTGATCATCCATGAGAGGACGCTCCTAAATTCCGCTAGGGGCGCGACAGTCTAGGGGCATTGCGAATACTCATCGTGTTTTTTTTTCCTTTCTTCTGCCCTATGCGCAGTACTACTCGTGTAAATGCAAAGTACGCAGTTTCTGCCGTAGCCACGCAGCCCCCCTTCCCACATTTCCTGGACCCCTCCACGCGCCTTTCGCGCCCCCCCCCCCGAGACGGCCGGCGCGTTTCCTCCTCGCTTCATCCGCGACCATCGGCAGCCCTCGCACGCAGAACGTGCGACGCACGGGTAGGTGTTATGGATTCGGACTCATACGAAACTTCACGTCGATAGTGAAAATGTGCCAGTAGTGTACATGTAGTCGCTCTCAGAGTCTCTCTCTTTTTTTTTAAGGCCACGCTCACAGAACTGACGAGACCGCTGATGAGCGATAAACTGGACCTGGAACATGGAATGTCAGCGCCGTGTTATTGTCTAGTTTTCCTGTGTCTATGTCTAGTCGTGCTGTTCCAGCCATGAACGTACACCAACGCGAGCGTTTTCTTGTTTCGTCTACATGTCAAGTGCGATTGAAAATGGTTGGACGTGAATAGGAGATTAAATGCACAAGCACGTAGGATAGCGTTGTGGAGACGGCATGCAATATAGCGACAAAAAAAAAAAAACATTTTGCACTTACACAGCTCTTTGCAGGACTTGGTGTCACAGTAATCGGCGTTGACATACTCTGAAGAAAAGAAAAAGAAAACCCAATGATCGACGTAAACCAGAGGGTCCCGAACGTTGTTCTACAACTCCTTTTTTTTATTTACTGATAACTTCGCATTTCATGCCCATGCGCTAGACGAAAGGCAGCTTATCTGAGATCTTACACATTTTCATAAAACGTCCAAATAACTGTACACTTTGCGCATGCGCGGTGTACACAAGACTACTCCAGTGGGCCCAGAAAGAAATGTGCATTCTCTCTCCAAGCAAACCTGCGGTGGTAATTGTTATTACGAAGCTTTAACTTTTTCCAGAACATAGTTAATAAGGGGCCTGTAGAATGCTTTCAGATTTCTCGGGAAATGGTTTTCAAAACGGCGGATTAACGCTCATGCGCGGTGAACTCGTCTGCCCATGGGCGGCGCAGCCACCGACATTCTCAAGTCGAGATGGAACTTTCAGAGGAGGAACGTTCCATACCCACACAGTCCATTTCATAAGTAAAGCTGCAATGGGGGGCTAGTTGGTGCGAATACATGGCTTATTCGCGCTGCCAGGAACTGAACGAACTACACGAGAGAAGACACACACACAGGGTGAAGCGCGTACTAACAACTGTTTCACACTTGTCTCACAATTTATTCATCCGCGCCGCGTCGTCTACTCAGCGTCGTTATAACGTCTGCGCGCATGCATTGGCCGGCAAAGAAGAGCCGACGGCAGCTCCGTGAAAAAAACACGCACAAAAAAAAAGTATGACAGCTCCACTACTGTGAAACCTGCGGATGCGCTTAGCACGGGTAGAGTGTACTAGAAGAGGGGAGTGCTCGGAACGGCCGCAGCACCAATGAACAGAAAGTGAAGCCCAAACAGGGCCAATCCGCTCGTGGCGCTGCGGTCGGTAGTCTGCAATGCGTCGTCGTTATAAGAGTTGCGCGCGGCTCCGCCAAAGTGGTTCAGGGGTAGAATGTCCGCTTCCCACTCAAAAGGCCCGGGTTCGAATCGCAGCTGTATATGGTCGATTTTTATTCTTAGTGTCACTTGTTACAGCTGTATTGGTTTCCCTTTGTTTCTTAAATCTAGCTTCAGCTGCTTCGTATTGCTACAAAAGTAACGCAAAATGTGAAGTAAAGAAGAAGAAATTTGACAGCCAGCGTATTTATTTGCAGTGCCACCGCATGGGATTCAACAAAAACGTAAAGTATGGCCTCCGAGATTTTAGCGAATACGAGATCCGGCCTGCGCGTGCTAGATACGCTGCTTCCGGTCGCCGGCCACTGGCTGTCAAATTTCTTCTTCTTTTCTTCACATTTTGCGTTACTTTTTGTAGCAATACCAAGCAATTTAATCTCGATTTAAGAAACAAAGGCAAACCAATACAGCTGTAACAAATGACACTAAGAATTAAAATCGAGCATCTACAGCTGTGATTCGAACCCGGGCCGTTTGAGTGGGAAGCGGGCATTCTACCCCTGAACCACTTTGGCGGAGCCGCGCGCAACTCTTAAAACGACGACACATTGCAGACTACCGACCGCAGCGCCATGAGCGGATTGACCCTGTTTGGGCTTCACTTTTCGAAGCTCGTTCCGGGCACTCCCCTGTTCTAGTAAACTCTAGCACGGGCAGCCAGGGATTCCCGTTCGTAAAGTTTCCACTGATTCATTTACCAAAGGGCCGATGACGCCAATTTTTGAGGTAAGCATATAGGGTTTCCCCGGCACGAGTAGAATCTTGTTAGGGAGATTCGCAAAACCCGTGTGCGACATATGCACTTTTTGCTGCGCTTCATCAACTTCCTGCTCGTTACGGCAGTTGAGATACACGTCGTCTGCAGCGAGTTCCGTCAGGTTGTCTCGCCATCAGATGTGGCGACGCAGGGCCGGCGAAACGTATGGAGAGGGGCATTCGGTAGCTCGGCGAGGCAGTGTCGCCCTCTCTTACACGGCCTCGGAATATGCCGCAGGTTTCCGAAACGTTTTTAGCAATTTTTAGCAATTTTTAGTTAATTACTGGGATCACTTCTTGGTCATTTCTGCTAATTATATTACCTTAGACCCTAGCTAGTTCATTTTAATCTTGTTTTGATCATTGATAGCCATGTTATGGCCTGTATTGAGTGATTTACTGCTAGCATGATCACGCCACGTGCGATGCATTGATGGAAGACAAGTCAGGCCCCTAAGGTGCTTCGCACTTTAAAAATTGGCGGCACCAACCGAAGATTCACCCGTAGCGGATGCTTTCAACCTCGAACTTATGAGGTCGTTGTCGTGCTCAGTGAGGGTCCGTAACTTCTAAGCTGGCACTTGTGTTTGCTGTATATTTTAGTCCTTACACTTCACCAGCAGTGTTTTTGACTATTCTGCCCTGTTTCCAAAAGCCACTGTGAAATTTTCGGAGAATTCTTTCATGCTTTAACTTTTCGTGTGATACTAAAGGTATTTACACGCCTTCACATCGACCAACAGTTGCCACTTAGCCGTTCTACACGTAAACACCCCCCGAAAAAGATTTCTTGGTACGGCCCTATCTAAATAGTAAGGACAAAATATAACTGCTGTTCTATCCTCAGCGTGAGATGACGCAGGACGATAATCGATTCTTATTGCTGCCGGACAGTGGGCAAGCACCGTGTGCGAGTTCGGTTCGAGGCGCGCAATAGGGTCTCCATGGACGCTGCCATGTTCTCGCAAGCAGAACTACCGGCAGCCAGGAGATACATAATAAAATGTATGCAACGTAGCTGCCCGTCGGGATTAACTCAATACGTAACGATGTGACGCAGCACGTGCCAAACAAATGCAAATGTACGCCAATTACATAAAGGGTGCATTTTTAGACACCACAGATTCCAAATAAAAATTCCTATGACAGGCTGCTCTCATTTTCGCGCGCGCACTTTACGTCGAGGTGAAACACAGCTAAAATCACGTCGCAATCACTAATGAACAAAGACAAAATTAGGTAAATTTTCATTTGTTGGCTTTAGGAACGGTTTTGTATGGACGGACTTCTAGACCGTGACAATTTGTGGCATACCCACGTTTTTTTTTTTTAAATCACGAAAATTGCAAGGTAACTTGAGATAATTTTTCATGGCGGTATCTGAAAACCGCACACGGCGTGCAGGAAATGCGCCCACTTGGTCACGTGAGACTGGAACTTCTGGTGACAAGGAATTCACGAAAATTTGAATGAAGGTGCGTCGCAGCGTGGAAAGCGGCAAGTCATCTAACTTGCACCATTGTATTGCCTTCTCATTGAGTGTGATGTTCGGGGATCACCGGGCTGTGCGCGAAAAACCGCAATCTCCACGTTTTCTTTCTCTGTAGATCAGTGGTTCTCAAATGGGGGTCAGCGGACCCCAGGGTGTCCGCAAAGTCAGTTTTGGGATTCTGAGAAACCCCATCCTCGAAAAAAAAAAACGCATTTTTTTTGGAGGCACGCTAATTCCCGTGACAGCGGCTCCATCTGATTGTTGTTATGCTTCACTGCATAACAGTGTCGAATTGCGGCGGAGCTGACTTTAGTTTCCGCTTCTTCATGAAATGGTTGTAAAGCTTTTGTTGAAGTTTTCTACGATCCATGCTCGCGAACATCCCTTTTCTAGGCCGGCGTACTTGAAAAGAAATCTGAGCTAGAAGTGGGTAAAATGTGGCTGTAGACCATACAACTTATTCACAAGCTCTTGCGATCGATTTGGCGTGGCACTTTGGTTTCACTGTTCCTTGCCAGGAAGAAATAAAAGGCACGCATTTCACGCTGCATCTTGTGTTGATTTATGACCCCCCCCACACACGCACATACTATTTTGTCTCACCGCAAGGGGTTCCTCATCACTGCCACCCGTCCACAATGTGTCCCCGAAACATCCGTGACTGAGAACCACTGCTGTAGAGAATAACACTCAAGAGGTGCCACTTTGGCGCTTCCTCTTGTAGACAGTAGACAGGCGGAATATTACAGCGAAAGCTGCTATGATATCACAACAAGAGCCGATTTCGGTGCCGTAGTTGTCCGCCGCCGCCGGTGTCCGTAACCGCTATCGCACGAAATAAGAAAAACCCGCCAGGCCTGCGCGGAACGCGCAGCACAGTCACAGCGAAAGCTGGAACAGCGGCCTTTCTAGAGCCTTTTTTTAAACACTCTTGGGGCAACTCCTACAAGCGCTCTTGCATGGTACCCACTACGCCGTAAATCATCATAATTTTGTGTAGTGGGGAAGCGTCTACTATACCATTATTCGTCATCCTTCCGAAAAGCGTGGTACCCGCTACACGCTTGTAACGCATTATGTGCGCTTTGTGGATGCTGTGGCTGACGACGATGAAGAATTATGCCTGAGGCTTTTGTAATGGGTTGGAGCATTGAACGACCCACTCGTTACGCAATGGACCTTTCCAGAAATTCCCGCGCGCCACCTACGGCGCCCGCAAAGCGTTATGGGAAGCCGGAGCGCCGGCGGAGTGTCGTCTGCTCGCGGTAGCGTTGGCTCACCTCGTTTCCAGCGTGCGGGCGTACTAGCGCGTCGTTGCAAGAATGTCGTGCGTGATAATCCTGCTTCATTTCGCACTCGCAAAAGAGGCACGACCCAGAGCAACATGGATAATAGCCAGCAAACAGTAAGTGTCCTTGCTTAAGGACCTGGGAAAATGCCCATTGAATTGGAAACTTTATACGGCTTTCGCGGAGATGCGCTTGGTTGATTGTGTTTCAAGTAGCAGAAACTTTCCTCGTTTGCTTTATTGCCAGCATGACCGTACAGCTTCATTATTAGTACTTTGTGTTGGGCACTATCACTCGTGATATGCGTCCGCGCGATACGAAGGACCGCGGCGCTTAGCGCATGATAATCGATGTCAAAATCGCACCCTTATAAATGGGTTCGAGCCCAACTACGCTGTGTAGATTGGAATACTAATTGCCTTTTTCAAATACTGCGTCTAAGAAAATTTGCACTTGGGAGGCTGAGAGTAGTAAAAACCAGCTACCGACACGACCATAAAGTGGACATCAAGTGATCATTGCTGCCGGGTGCGGAGATCGCGTAATCAAAGCGCAATGTCGCGCTACATAAAGCGAGAATATTCTGCACGTTTGAATTCCCTGTATTTGGTTTCAAACAACGTAAAACATGCTGTCTCTGTGTCGTGCCTGACCGTGAGTTGTATATTATCTCAAACATTTTGGACCTGATTGCGCATAAGGTCGCGACTCCCGAGTTAATGGGAAGGAATGTATAACACAATGAGCGTTCGTGTGCATAATTTACACAATATTTCATTTTATTGTTTGAGCTCCCGCGTTTAATTAGAGTCTATGATTATGCTAATTTAGTGATTTGTCGTTTGGATGCAGATGGCCCTCCAAGCTGCCGAAAACATACAGCTGTTCCTGTCACCTTTGCCAAAAGGGCCATGGGCCGACAAACAGGACTTGTAACAGACATAATCGGAAGGGAAAATTCTGCAGCATGATCATTCTCATGGTGCTAATATGCACTCAGTACCTGGGTAAATAATGTTTAAGACAGAAAAAGTTGATGAAGTAATGGTGCGCAAGACTGTTAATGGTCAGACTGTGGTTTTAAAAGCAATGGTGGAAGCCTCATTCAGTGTGGGAAAGGTATACAAGGCCACAGCAGCACTTACATCAGCTGGCAATGTGAAATACGCTGGCTGCGAGTGTCAATTTTGTATTGATAATAATAAAACTACAAATAGCACTCTTCGCCTTGACACTGGGAACCGAGAAATGAGGTGCGCGAAGCCAGTACAGGTGAAGCCTCCAGGTTTATGGTGAATAACAAGCAGATCCGATTGAACACAACCAGGCAGTAAACAGCAAAATAAACACTACGTAAGAGTGCAATAAAAACTCGCCGGGTTCCTTATGCATTCGCCCAAGACGACTTGAAGGCGAACGCAGTCTTCTTCTTCTTCAGTCGATGTATTGGTCCTTCCCACCCCCCTCCGAAAGTTTTCTGCACCTAACGTGAGTTTGCAATGGTTCTATGACCGGAGGCATTCCAAACTTTCAGCACCTTACCTGGTTTTGCTCGGCCTCCGTGATCGCTGGGCCGATCACAGAGGCTGTGCAAAGCGACGATGTCATGTGATGACATCATGATGACCTCACACATTATAGTGACGTCATAACGAAGTCATATGGTGACGCCATCACGTGATGATTTTTGTATCACTCTTGTTGACGCCGACGGACAAATTTTTATGTTTTTAGGTGAAAAACTTAGACGCTTCATCAAACGTGAAATTCGACTGTTGGCGTCCCGCGACGGCGGCGTCGAGAGGTACGAAAATTCGTCATCACGTCATGATGACACCATACATGACGTCAAAGATCGCCAAAAATAACTTGGTCAAAGGTGGTCTGACCACGGAGGCAATGCAAAAGCAGATGAGGTGCTTGCGATCTTGGAGGCAGTGGAAAACCGCGTTAGTGCAGCAAGCTCTCGAAGGGTGGTGGGAATGGTGGCGGGAATGAGCGTTGGCAGGGGGGGTGAAAAGGGGGCACTTGCCCCCCTAGCCACACCAGTACTTGCCCATACACAAGCTACACCACTGCTCTCCCCCCTCCCCCAGCCGCGATGCACGACGGGTTTGCACCCGAAACAAAATACTGCTGATACTCATGGACTGGCAGAACAGTACATCGACTCAGAAGGAAAAAAATGCCCCCCACCTCCCCGAAGAGAATCGTGAGGAAATGCGAATGCATTTCGCGCGCGCTTCACTCCATTTATATATGGTGGTTGTGGTTCGAAGAAGGAAAAAGGCGCCTAATTTCTGCAGCCCGGTCGGGAGCACGACGCAGCGCCTGTTTTTTTAAATGCGAAGCATTTCTTAGCGAACTTCGGCGAGTTTGAGCGTATCTATCTGACTATCTATCTAGCCGCCTACGACTTTGAGCTCTCCTGGCCGTATCGTTAATGGGATTTATACCAAATTTGGTATGGCATAACATCACTGTATGACGAACATAAATGGCCAGTCAGATCATGAAAATCATGAGTAACTTGTCATGAAAAGTATGATTTACATGCCATGCTCATGGCGCGCTCGCGGCCGTTTCGTTAGCTCGATATACACCAAATTTGGGATTGAGTGACGTGACTGTATGGCGAACATAAATGACAGGTGGTAATATGCAAATAATGACGTGCATGTCATGAACAACATGATTTACATGACACTCTCATGGCGCGCTCGCGGCCGTTTCGTTCGCTTGATATACACCAAACTTGGTATAGAGCGACGTGACTGTATGACGAACATAAATGACAACTGGTAATATGGAAATCATGAGTTGTCATGTGCGACATGACTTGCATGCCACGCTCATGGCGCGCTCGCGGCCGTTTCGTTAGCTTGATATTCACCAAAGTTGGTATTGAGTGACGTGACTGTATGACGAACATAAATGAAAAGTGGTAATATGGAAATCATGAGTTGTCATGTGCGACATGACTTGCATGCCACGCTCATGGCGCGCTCGCGGCCGTTTCGTTAGCTTGATATTCACCAAACTTGGTATTGAGTGACGTGATTGTATGACGAACATAAATGAAAAGTGGTAATATGGAAATCATGAGTTGTCATGTGCGACATGACTTGCATGCCACGCTCATGGCGCGCTCGCGGCCGTTTTGTTAGCTTGATATTCACCAAACTTGGTATTGAGTGACGTGACTGTATGACGAACATAAATGAAAAGTGGTAATATGGAAATCATGACTTGTCATGTGCGACATGACTTGCATGCCACGCTCATGGCGCGCTCGCAGGCCGTTTCGTTAGCTTGATATTCACCAAACTTGGTATTGAGTGAAGTGACTGTATGACGAACATAAATGAAAAGTGGTAATATGGAAATCATGAGTTGTCATGTGCGACATGACTTGCATGCCACGCTCATGGCGCGCTCGCGGCCGTTTCGTTAGCTTGATATTCACCAAACTTGGTATTGAGTGACGTGACTGTATGACGAACATAAATGAAAAGTGGTAATATGGAAATCATGAGTTGTCATGTGCGACATGACTTGCATGCCACGCTCATGGCGCGCTCGCGGCCGTTTCGTTAGCTTGATATACACCAAATTTGGTATTGAGTGGTATGACTGTAGAACGGACATAATGACAGGTGGTAACATGGAAATCTTGGCATGCATGTCATCTACAACGCCATTGGCATGCCACGCTCATGGTGCGCTTGCGTCCAGTTCGCTAGCTTGATATACCCTAAAATTGGTATTGCGCGACGTGACTGTTGACGAACATAAATGACAGGTCCTAGCATGTAAAAGTTGACATGCAAATTATGTAAAGCATGATTTACTCCTTCCTGGCTGCTTCGCATTAGATCGATTACCACAGTGTGTGGGATCTGCCGGCTTTTTCTTTCTTTTTTCTTTTTTTTATCGCGGGAGCTCCGCCGTGCTCCTGCGATGCGAGCGCCCTCACGCACCAGAGCGCGCTCCTCCTCTCCACTTCTGCCATCGCCTTGAGAGGCGCCCAGCCAGCGAACGGTCGAGAGTGAGGCGCGAGCGGACGGGAGAGTGGGGCCCAGGGAGAAGAGAGAGCGAACGGCGAGAGAAGGAGCGGCGAAGCACTGCACCTACCCTCTCCTACACTCTCTCGCACCACATCCTCCTCCGCGGACAACGCCGGACAACGCCGTACAGCGCCGGACAACGCCGCCTGACATAGCCCTGGCTAAGAAATGCATTCGCATTTAAAAGACGGCTTTCGCCTTCGAGTCATCTTAGGTCAATGCATAGGGGTCCCTGTGAGTTCTCAATGAGGCATCTAAGGCTTTCGCCTTAATAAACTCGCGTAGCTACATGGCATGCTTCAAGTGCAGAATCCTAGCCCCATAGTCAGAGTGAATAAGAACCCAAACATCTTAACAAAGGTCAAACTTAGCTGCAGCGTCACAAAAATTCAAGTCCTGAAGTGGCACCGAGCAATGATACGAAACATCCGGTGTCTTTCGCTTGTTATCTTATTCAAGAACAGAACAGGTTTGTCCGCCACATTCCTTCTTCTTCGGCATGTTCAGTGATGATTCTGGCTGTTTGGGACGAACAACACACTCTAGTTTGCGTGCATAAAAGTCGGAGCGCTCAAAAGTAGCCATTTCTTCGCAACAGCAGCACCTTGCAACATTAACGGCGCGCGACGAAAGCAGGCGAAAGCGGGAAAGCGTCTGCTCTGCCCGCCCGGCGCTCCGCTCTCCCATAATGCCCCAGCGCCGATCCACCAGGGGAAGGCGCGGCGCTGCGATTTCTGGAAAGGTCCATTCGCATTGTGTGACGCCTGGTTGTTACTTTACTGTTCTAAAACGCTTTACAACACATGTTAACGCGATTCCTTACCCGAGATGAAGCGTGCGTAGGGTCAGTTTGCACCGCAGTTTTAAGCACCGGCGTAGCTCAGTGGTAGAGTACTGGACTGCCACGCAAATGACCCGGGTTCGATTCCCATTCTATCATAGGTGTTTTTAGGGGCGAAGCTCCTAAAGCCGTGGGTTTGTCCATCCCTTGTGTCTCGTGGTACGTGACCGCCTAGTTCGATGACTCACTCGCAGGTGGCGCTGGTGTGAGTGTGAGTGGTGTGGGAGCAATCGCTGTTGAAGAGCGCTTCCTCTTTCGCAACGAGTCACCGGATGGAGGAGGTGGTTGTTGATAAGGCTGCGGAGCGGAGGGCGCGCAGGGCGGCGGCAGCGCGCGCTCGCCGACAGGATCCCGCCGTACGCGAAACAGAGGCCGAAGCATCTCGTCAGGCTGCGCGTCGACATCGCCAAGGTCCTGCCGTACGAGTGGCAGAATCGCGCCGTGAAGCTGAGCGCCGCCAAGATCCTGCTGTACGGGAAAGCCAAGCCGAAGCTATGGGCGAACTTTCACGGGAGAGTTACGGTTACCGATGATCTCCCCCTCTCGAGCTTCGCCCCACTTATCATCATTCACTACGGAGAGTTACGGTTACCGATGATCTCCCCTCTCGAGCTTCGCCCCACTTATCATCATTCACTCCGTGGATATGGCGTGATTTTTTATTTATTTAAGTTTTTTTCTTATTTCGTGCGATATTGGTTACGGACACCGGTGGCGGCGGCGGCGGACAACCACGGCGCAAAAACGACCCTTGTTGTGATCTCATAACAGCTTTCGCTGTAAAAAATATCCCGCATTGCATGGGATTTGAACACGGGCCACTCTGCGTGGCAGTAGAGTTTTTCTACCACAGAGCCACGCGGTTGCTTGAAACGCCTTCGCAAAAAGACCCTATACAGGTATCATGTCGGGCAAGGAATCGCGTTAACATATATCTAATATAGCGTGGTAGAAGAGTAATATAACAACCAGGCGTCAGATGGTGTGAATTGTGTAGCCAGGCGTCACAAAATGCGAATTTCGTAACGAGTGGGTTGTTCAATGCTTCCAACCCATTACAAGAAGGCTCAGCCATAATTCATCGTCGTCAGCCACAGTATCAATAATGCCTTACAGGTGTGTCGAGGTACCACACTTCTCCGCAGAATGAAGAATAATGGCTTATTGGATGCTTCCCTACTTCAACTAATAATAATATATGGGGTCTAACCTCCCAAAACCACTATATGATTATGAGAGACGCCGTAGAGGAGGGCTCCGGAAATTTTGACCATCCGGTATTCTTTAACGTGCACTGACATCGCACAGCACACAGGCCTCTACCATTTCGCCTCCATCGAAATGCGACCGCCGCGGCCGGGATCGAACCCGCGACCTTCGGGTCAGCAGCCGAGTACCTTAGCCACTGACCCGCCGAGGCGTACGCTTCCCTGCTTCACAAAAATTATGAGGACTTGCAGCGTAGTGGGTTGCCAACTTGTATCAGTTGCCAAGGAAGCCCAAAAGACCCCCCGTGATTCAAGTCTTTCTCACTGTCTCTCGTTAAAGTATGTCATATAGCGTGGTAGGAACGGGAAATAACGACCGGGCGTCACACAGTGCGATTTACATAATGCCTTGCAGTTGTGTAGCAGATACCTGGCTTCTCCGCGGAATGACAAATAATGGCGTAGTGAGTGCTTCCCAACGTGACAAAAATTATGATTTATGGCGCAGTGGGCACCTTGCAAGTGTACTTGTATTAGTAGCCCCAAGAGAGTTTACAACGGGCTCTAGAAATGTCGCTCTTCCAGCTTTCGCTGTGGCTTTGTTGCGTGTTCGGCGCAGGCCTGGCCTTTTTTTTGTTGTTGTTGTTGTTTTTTCGCGCCAGTTTATGGAAGATTTCATCTGCGCCGCTATATTGGGCTCTTAACCGAAAGTTTTCTCACATTTGTGTACGGCAACGTCAGTTGATAAGCTGCAGGAGACGTCGAGTGCACCAACCCAATCGTTTTCATGTGTATACGTCCACCACACTACTGTTCGTTTACTTGTTAAAGATACAAAACGGCCAGACTAACAGCCCAATATGGCGGCACCGACACCCATCCATGAAATAGTCTATAGCAGGGGTCTCAAAAATGCGGCCCGCGGACGTACTGGTAGTGTCCCGCGCCCGCACATCTTCATCCCACATTTTTTATCACTTTGTAACTAAAATTTGGTGACTTTTCTCAGTGCAACTTGCATTATTTTGTCACCCATTGCGATTAATAACGCTTTTTTCGGGTATGCTACGCAGATGTGACCGGCCACAAACGCTTTATTATTTTTTTTCTCGTGAGGCACCCCATGCGGTTGAACGAAAGTTCTATGTTACAGCACCGGCGTCCAGATTTTAGTCATTCTGCAGATCGGTATCGATATGTTGTTCGAAACCTCTGACGCAAAATACCTTTCAAAAATAACTCATATATTAGACATAAGAAAGGCTTAGCTTCTTTTAAACGCCCCCCCCCCCCCCCCCCTCCACTTGCTCGATCGGACCTTCGTGGCTCCGGCCCATGAGGGATTAAACTTTTTGACTGCGGCCTGCTAGCTGAGCTGAGTTTGAGACCCCTGGTCTATAGTTTGAGAAAGGAACAGATAAGCACCACACCTCGCACGCGAAGAATAAGCGGTCTACTCGCGTACTCGAATAATAAAAATTCCTGGAGTTTTACATGCCGAAACCACAATATGATTACGAGGCAAGCCGTAGTGGTGGACACCGGAAATTTCGACCACCCGGGGTTTCTTTAACGTGTGCCTAAATCTAAGCACACGGTGGTGTTTTACATTTCGCCTCCAGCGAAATGCGGCCTTCGTGCCCTGGAATCGAACCCGCGACCACCAGCTTCGCAGCGCGATGTCTTACGTGCTAAGATACCACCTCAAGCCACGCGTGTATTTCAGACTACTTGCCGGTTTTACCAGCCATAGTCTGCTTCGACGCACCTATAGATTCAAATTTCGTGATTTCCTTGTCACAGGAAGTTCCAGTCTGACGTCTGACCGTTTTGTTACCAAAATTTGGTTAACAATATGTCAAGAACGTGCAACTTTCGCGATTGTTTAAAACAATGAATAGGATGTAAATTTTCATTGACTATTACTTGTTAATATCAACAGCTCCGAAAGTCAATTAGAAAGTCAATTAATGGATCTTGTTCATTAGTCACTTGAGTATCACTTCAGCTGCGCAAAAGTATTTCCGCCTTGATGTAGAGTTCATATGCGAACATACAGGAGCCTGTCTGTCATAGGATTCTTATTGAAAACGTGTGTTATATTCAAAAAGGGACACGCTGTATGCTGCGCAAGCATAACTTCGAAGCTACCACCTTGCTGCAACCAACTTGTGAAATATGTTGTAGTACACAAGGGACTGACTTTAAAGGGGTGCTTCCGAACACGCATTGTGCTCATTCTGCGTACGCACTGCCATTACAGTCACCTGCCTTCGATTCTTCCTAACCTCCCTATATTCCGGGTGCACTGTGCCAACATAACAGCGAATACGAACACCGCTTACCTGAAAACTTTTTGACGTAAAAGATGGTCGGTAAGGCAACGAGCAGAAACAACACCAGCGGAATCGAGCCAATTAGGCACCAATAATTGGCCAGCTTTTTTGTGATCATTTCCGCCTGTGCAGCCCCGGCTCCTCCTCCTCTGCAACGCAGAAGCACAAATAATTAGCTGCATGCTTTGCCAGCAATAGACGAGCAGCATAATTACCAGCAACACTGCAAAAAGCCCCGAAAAGTTCAAGCAACACTGGGCTGAGCCGCCATTGTGCATGAAAACAAATAAAAAAAGAACGCGCAAGAACGCGGCGCTCGTGTGAGTGAAAAGAAGTGTCAACGTCAGATAAACGTTTCATTTCGATGTGAACATTTTGTGTGATCCGGGTAGTAAGCATGTCCGGCAAAACGCACGGTGCTGCTCATGCACAATGGCGGCCGTTGGCTGCTTCCTGTACATGCATACAGGATGGCGCTGCAACGGATTTCTTTTTTTTTTTTTGCAAGTCCTCTATAGCATTTTGCACTGGAAATGTCCAGTCTAAGTGATAGTAGCTCTAGCAAATGTACGAGCGCATCACATCGTGAGTGCGCACGTGGATGTGGGTGTCTGTGCGCGTGTAGTGATTGCGGCGGCGGGGGGGTGGGTGGAGGGAGGGGGTGCACCAGTGTGCGTGTGCGAGCACCGCTTTTCTATCGCCCATGCAGGTGAGGCTGGTGTTACTTGCGTGAAAAGTCGAACAGGTACAATTAATCATCATCATCAGCCTGACTAGGCCCACGGCAGGGCAAAGAGGGCAAAGTCCTCTCCCATATTCCCGCCAATCAACCACGTGGTGTGCTTGCTACGGCCATGATATCCTCGAAAACTTCTCGACCTTAGCTAACTGCCCACCTAACTTCCTGTTTTCCCCTCGCGCGATTGCCTTCTCTAGCAATCCTCTCTGTAACTCTTAATGACCAGCGGCTATCTTGCTTTCGTACTACATGCCCTGTCCCATGCCCACGCCCATTTCTTCTCGATTTCGGCTAATATGTCCGTACAACCAGTTCGTTCCCTGATCCACTCGGCTCTCTTCTTGTCCTTTAACGTTACATCTATCATTTTCCTTTCCGTGGCTCGCTGCGACGTCCTCAATTTAAACAGAGTGGGGTAAAAATTTTTTTTAATCGAAATTTGGCTTTTTGATTTCTTTAGGAATGATGAGGCCTCCTTTAACAATATCCAGTGCCCCACAAGTTTTTGCGCGTTTTGATTGAGCCAGAAGGACCCGGTTTTCGAGACTAACTGACGAGCAGCCAAGCCCCCCATTTCTCAGACCATGCGCAACCCGAGCTTTCTGCCTCAAGTGCATTTTTTAAAATCAAAACTGGTAGTTCCTCCGAGCTTGGCAGGTTTTAAAAAAAATATTCCGCTTACTAAAAGGCACATGGCGCACTTTTTTTGAACATGTGTGGCACTTACCGACTCCACTTGCCCTGTGTGTGAGAGACGCGCACGGAGACGCGGTTCTGTGCATTGCATTTGTTTTGAGTTTATATATATATATATATAGTTTCGCCTTTGGTGATTTTGTTGCGACGGACAAAAATATTCTCGTGTTGACGAATCAAAGAAACTATTTAGAAAGCGCAGTATAACTGGAAATAGACAAGTTTTGGTTACAAACAGAAACGAGACTGGTAGTACTCGAGTGGGCACTTCAGCAAGTAAGCTTTGTCCTGATTCCCCGTTGCCGCGAAGGTCAAAATATTATTCATTCTGACAACTTGGCAGCGCAAACAAACGGGACGAAGTAAGAAGGTACACAAACAAGCGCAGTAGCGCGTACCTTCTTACCTCGTCCCGTTTGTTTGCGCTGCCAAGTTGTCATAATGAATCTATACCAACTAGTCCCGCCTATCAACCCTTCTGCAAGTCAAAATATTGACTGTAATGACAATGGCTACGCTTTGATTTATGTGAAGCTTCTACAAACCGTCGTTACCAGTAACTGTGTCTGCACAGAATGGGGAGAAACCATGTCACTCGAAGAGTACACGATGGATCGTGTTCCTCGGAAAGGAAACCCTCGGAACGGCCACCTTTGAAATAGTTTTCACTTTCAAAATGGCCTGCATGGCCCGAGTAAAGGTTCTTAAGGCCGTTTGGCATATCGCCGAAGCGCAACAGTTTTATATAGTTGGGTGAGATCGACCGCCTTCGACAGTATTTGGCTACAAGAGAGACAGAAGATATGATAAAACAAGTCAGGGAACCAAGAAAAGAAGCAAAGCTGATTTGCGTGAGGTCTCTGTGGCAGGTTGTTATTAATTGAATTGTTCAGTACATCTTCATTTAACAAGACATCAAATAAACTCGTTTTTCCTCTTTAACTTTCCATATCTCGGAATCACTTTTTGTACTGTTACATTTCCCCATTCATGAAAACAACTTGAAAAAAACAGAAAGGTCATTTTTTTAATAGAATAAACGAAACATCAATACGAAGCTACTGACTGGAATGGTGTATCTATGCCGGAATAGTCTTCATTTTTTGGCAGTTTTATTTTTAAAAATATTGACAAAATTACTTGCGTCTCTAAAAAATTGCAAAAATGTCAACACGTGAAATACAGTTGTAACTCCAGCTTCATTGCTAGAAGAAACGCCGGCGAATAAAACGAAACAAATCCCAATGTTTTACATGTAGTAGTTTAAGAGAACATTGGTCTCAAAGAAGCCTTAAAATACATGGGAGGTATAAGGCCTACCCTTTGCGCTTAGGTTTAGGTCCCATCCACTTCGTAAGCATGGCGGCTCGTTTCCTGTAGGTAAATACCGGTAAAATGCAGCTGCTGTATGCCTTCCTCTCGGAGGACAGTGGTAAAGTGCCATTCATGATTTGAGAACCTCACTAGTAACATTCACTACCACGTTTTTTTTTTTTTTGCTATTTACTCGTTCGTGAATGTTCCAATTGCGAACACACTATGTTGGTCAATTACTGCGTCATTTTCTCAGAGTGCAGCCGTGGATGTCAGTTTACCGGAGCTACCTAGATTTGCAGTAGCAGAGATGGTGGCAGCGTCAGGTGGCGTTTCGTCCAGCTACAACACAATTTAAAAAACTCTTTAGTGGCATCAGTTTTTCTTTTCGAAAAAAAATAAATTCTGGAGGCTGCCATCTTCCTTGACTCTAGCGTCAGTTAGTGTCGCACTCGCGTGACGGTGTTCGTGCGGCCTGGTGTATTGCTTGGGGGTCAGTGGCGTAAATTACGGGGGGGGGGGAGGGGGGGGTCCTGACCCACCTTGTGCTCAGGCTGATGGGGGGGTAAGGGGAGGCACCTTTGAACAAGTGTGCCCGCTTCAAGTTTATCTTTCAAACATACACATCTGAATTGCTCGTCAGTTAAGTATAGTACGTTCAGCTTATCTAAATGCCTGTTTATCTTGTAGTGTGTACCTGTGTTGAATACCCCTCAGCTGTGTGAGACTATTGAAATCGCTTACTGCCGCTCGACGGATTTCAGAGAAGACTCAGTAGACCAATGCAATTTCGCGACCTGGGAACCCATGTTCGTTTTTGAATTTGATTTGAAAGGCATGGTTTTAATTTTTGTATAAGTAAAGGTCAAGCCTATATTTATAAAAACAAAACGGCCGCCATGGCAAGATGTGTGTCCTCCCTTGTGTTTTTTTCTGGATTTACGCCACTGGCTGGGTTGAAGTTTGCGTTTCGTACGCTGCGCAAGCGTAGAGAAGCGCGTGGATCAGAGCTGCTCCGCCAGGTGACAACAATCGCAGTGGGTCACAATTTTTCAGTGAACTCAATCAATCAACAGTAATTATACGAACAGTTAAATGGCCCTTACCTCAGGTAAGGTTATGCACCGATATCATATGTATCCAATGTGACTATTAACTTGACCTATGACCATTGATTTCGTAACAGCACTGGTACGAAATCGATGTTCACAGTTTGCCCAAGCACATCCCAGAAGCCATGTAGAAAGAAGCGCGTAGTTCAGATCTGTTCTTACCATGTCCCGCAACGACCACAGCCGCTCGCAATCTTTAAATAAACTAACTTTTCATAATTATTCTGACAGTGAATCGGCTCTTATATTTTATTCTCCGATGTCATGTGTAGCCAATATAACTTAACTTTGAACCAGTACCGGCGCATTCTATTTACTTACAAGACCTTTTTTGTGAATATTCGCAAAAGCGGAAGTAAGTGTTCGACCGGATATTCTTGGAAGGTAAACAACAGTGTCGGTCGGTGCTCGTGTGACTAAAAAAAATACTGCGAATCGAAGATTATCTCGCTACCGATATTTTACACCAGCAGCTAAGTACACCCGCGAGCAAAAGTATACGGACCACGGGAGCGCGTGCCGAACTTGCCTTCTGCTCTGCACAGTGGTGAACCGTCGGCTGTCGAGAGCACTGCGCTGTCGAATGCGCCACAGGGTTTCCTATAAATACACTAGACTAGAGTAAACTCTGGCGCTAGTGTCTATGGGAGCTGCAACGCATGGCGCTTCGGCCAGTATGGGAATGATGGGTAGTACACGGATTTGTCTAAGCTTCGTTCTTTCGGCTACGCTTGGCTCCATGTGGCCTGGAAGCCGCTTTTTCGCGAGACGAAGTTCAAGAAATGTTCGGCAGTTTCACTTCCCCACCTTAACATATTTCGGGTCACCGATTCAAATCGGCTTACGAAGTTCACTACGGTCCACTCTTTTATCCGAAACAAAACCAAAGCACAATAGTCAATAAAGCCACAAGTGCGTTCGGAAGCTGACAGCACGACGTCTATAGGCAAATCCGTGTACTACCCAGCATACCCATGGTGGCTGAACGATCCGCAGGCGCCAGAGTTCCCTTTAGTAAATGTTGTAGGAAACTCTATGGAATGCGTGACCAGAGCAGTGCTCTCGGCCGCAGACGGTTCGCCACCAGACGGCGCAGACGGCAATGTCCGAGACGCGCTCCCATGGTCCGTACACTTTTGCTCCCGGGTGTACTTAACTCGTAAATTGCAGCAACACTATCTCTAGATCATCACATGTCCCTACCACCTAAGTTGCTCCCGTATACATATTTTGTAACTTTCATTCCCCCCAGCGCTAAATCCGCGAACGAGCTATAGCTCTCCGTGCATTCACAGACGAGCGTTCACTCACGCCGCCGCCGCCGCTCCTCCTGCTGCAGACGGGTCGACGCTGCTCATGCTGCTCGCGCCGCTCTCGGCCGATGACATCGCTGATTCCTCGGCCATGTTCTGCGTACGAGAAGAGCAGGACACATTGCACACACGCAGTAAAAACAGCGTTAAATCGCACCTCTAAAAACCTCTCGACACTATGCCGTCTTTGCATAAACCAATTTAATCCGGTCAAATCTTCAGACTGATTCGTCTCCTTGACTATACGAGGTTCATAAGAAAAGATGACCAAAAGCCGTTAACTCGTAGGCCTCTTCCTGAATATCAGGGCCCTCGAACTCAACTCAGCTAGCGGGCCGTAGGCACCGAATTTAAACCCCGCAAGGGCCGCGACAGTGAAAAGGTTGAAGCTTGCACATTGAGCTTGCTGGTAATTCATCTTGAGGCAGGCCCGTTGCCAGGAATTTTTTTCGGGGTAGGGCGGAGGGGGGGGGCACTTGTTGAAGGCTTTGAGAAACACCTATTTTCATTTCTCATTCCCGGTAAAACAACCCCCACCATCCGAATTTCGGGAGGGGGGGAGGGGGCTAGGGCATCCCCTTGGCTACGGGCCTGTCTTGGACGTAAACTGTTGCGCACAAAAGATAGGAGCACTCGAAGAAGCTCAAATAAACAGACGAAGCACAATGTTCGTCTGTCTATCTGTGTCGCTCTTTTTGTGCACAACAGTTTACCTTCAGGGGAGGAGGAGCTACAACAAGATGCCAGCTAATGTTGCCATCCAGACCTTAATTTCCCATATCGCACATATGGGGATAATATCTGAAAGATGATTTCGTGTCAGGAGTCAAGAAACATACCGATCCCAATCTCCAGAATTACTAAAGTCTGGACTTCGATTCTGAAAAGTAGTTCTTGTTCCATGTTTATGGTTCAACAAATGGCGACAGCGTGGAATGCCTCATGAAAAACATGTTTTACACCAGTCACTCTTTGGAGCTAAACAAAACGAAGTGTTATCGATCGCAATAGGCGAGGAAACAACGGAAGTAACATTTAGCGAAGCCAGGTAACTATTTCCTTGTGAAGAACTAAATAACTGCTGAAATTTTAAACACGCTTGCTTGAACACGTCGTCGCCCTTGCCCGCGAAGTTTTTCTGGTGCGGGCAGCTGTCCATTGCGGGTTGAAAGATTATGGATTAATTGCTAATAAAAAAAAAATATGGGACAACGACTACCATGCGCAGGCCTGCCCTATATTGTAAAGTTTTCCATGGGGTTTATCGGGCTAAATCTATCGACAACAGAGCTGTCAGCCAATTCAAAACATCCATTTCTTCATATTAGTGATGATACGCCTTAGTAAAACCTGTTCATAGGCATAGGCGTGCGTAGGTTTCCTCTTCGGGGGGGGGGGGCGAAAGTTCGTTAGAGCCCCCCTCCCTATTATGTCAATGTACGGAGCTGACATTGCGTCTTTTCGCGTCTTTTCACGCTCACGATCGACGGGCGGGCCGGTTGAACAGTTGGGGGGATCTTATCGCATGCGCCTCGGCTCTGTGATCTCCGCTTCAGCCGCGTTCATCGCTCCCGCTCGCCCGCTATTACCCGCTGGTGGAACGTACGATGCGCAGAGGGCTCTTATCAATTTGGACTTCATACGCGACATGACGGCAACGGCGACGGCAAAAACCCGTCGAGACTGTCCATATGTAGTGAAGACGAGAAAGAAGATTCGCTCGGGCGTCTGTTGCTGTGCGCGAGATCTGAGTTCCTGTTGGACCAGCGCTACTCTGACTGCCAAAGTCGTCACTGCTTTTCTAATAAATCTTCATACGACATTTGGTGGAGGTTGCTGCAATCCCTGTCCTCACCCTGGAACTTCGCAACCGAACGTTGCCACCAGCTTCAACCGCTACAATGACCGACATCGCCAACACTCAGCCCGGCACCACCGCTGCTACCACCTGCGGCGGCGCCATCCAGCGGTACCGTGACCCTCCTATTTTTAGCGGTACCGGCGAGGCTGACGTAGAAGCTTGGCTTTCCACCTATGAGCGCGTCAGTGAAACGAACCACTGGGATGACCCGGCAAAACTGCGCGTCGTCACCTTCTATCTTGCCGATGTCGCCAACCTCTGGTTTCAAAACCACGAGCGTGAGTTTCCAACCTGGTCAGACTTCAAGACAGCAATTGTAGGAGTCTTCGGCAACCCAACTTTGCGAAAACTTCGCGCTGAACAACGCCTACGCCAGCGTGCTCAACAGCCCGGTTAGACGTACACGAGCTACTTAGAGGATGTCATCAAAAATTCCCCATCTCCCGCTAAAGGGAACCATGTGTGGATGCGAAGCAGCGGGGAGATAATTAGCTTGAGCGGGAGGAACGTCGCCGCTCTCATTACACGGCAGTGGTCCGGGCGCTCACCGCGGCGCTGCGCAGGAGAGAGAATGAGGCGCGTGCGCTCTGTCATTTTCATACCGCGGAACTACCGTGGCGCCCCCCAGCGGAGTATGCAGCTGTCACACCACCTGTCGTTCGCGTCGCTCCGTAGAGGATTCCTAGAGAAAAGGACGGGGGGGGGGACCGTAGGAGAGGAGAGAGAGGGGGGGGACGTGCATGCGCTGTGGGACGCGTGAGCCGATCCGTAGAATAGATGATTCCAAGAGGAGAGAGGGGGGAGAGGACGCGCATGCGCTGTGGGACGCCGGAGCCGCTCCGTAGAGTAGATGATTCCTAGAGTAGAGGAAGGGGGTGAGCGTAGGAGAGCACACGCATGCGCTGTGGGACGCCGCTCCGTAGAGTAGACGATTCCTAGAGGAGAGAAAGGGGGTGAGCGTAGGAGAGAGAGGGGGAGGGCACGCGCATGCACTGTGGTGGTGTGGGACGCGGGAAGGAGGGACGGACTAAACCCCCCTCCAAACACATGCAAGCAAGATTAAGGAATGGGGTCAGCCTGGGCGACGGACACCACCTGCTAGCCATTGCTAAGCAGCCTCTCTGTGCTCTCGGCCATGACTCAAGGAATGGGGTCAACCTGGGCGACAAACACCACCTGCCTAGCCATTGCTAAGCAGCTTCTCTGTGCTCTCGGCCATGACTCTGATGACTGTGTTAGGGTTGACGGCCTTCATATTACTACAGTGTTCCGGTTCTTATAATGGGTGCTTCCCTACTTCATGAAAGTGGCCGGACGCGGGACGGGGGACGGGGACGCGGGAGGGACGGACAGAGCCCCGAGCATAATATGCTTCGTATCTAATATTCGCTCCCGCGTCAATGCCTCCATGAGCGAAGAGGAAAAAGTTAAGCTATCCTCAAAGGTATCGAGGACGAGGCATTTCAGATGCTTCTTGCGCGGAACCCTGCTTCTGTCGCGGCCGTCGTTACTCTTTGCCAGAGCTTTGACGAGCTGCGTCGACAAAGGGTGCTTGCGCGCAGCGCTGTCGCGTCTGCCGAGTCACTCTCGGGCCTCACAATTACCTCTCCCCCGTAGCCCGCTACACCACTGTCTACCCAAATCAAAGACTTCATTCGGGAGGAGGTGGCGCGGCAGCTGTCCATGCTACCTCTGACCGATGAATCCGTACAGCCTGACACATCTCTTGCTGCTCCCATCAAGAGGGCTATCCGCGATCAACTCGCCGAGTCGGTACCTTTGGCCCAACCTTGTCCACCTGTGGCTGCACCTTTGACCTATGCCGCAGTCGCGGCGCGACCTCCGCCACCGACATTCGCCTTCCCTGCCGCAATGCGCCCGCCAACAGCCAGGCCTCCTGCGTCGCCACCAATGCCATTTCGAAGCCAGTATGTCCAAAATCCCTGGCGCACACGCGACAACCGGCCTATATGCTTCGCTTGTGGTTCCGCGGACATGTGGCCAGCTTCTGCAACCGTCGCATGCCACCTGCTAGTCAAGCTGCCGCAACGCCCGATTACGGCGGCTACCCCGATTACGGCGGCTACCCACACGATGCTACAGATCATGCCACGCGTCCCAGCTCAGACTTTTCGCCGCCTCCGCGACGGCCTTTCCGCAACCACCGCTCCCCTTCGCCCCGTCTTCGCTCGCCTTCACCCTTACGTCGTCGGCAGTCCCCCAGCGAGGGAAACTAGCTGCTGCAGTTCCGCAGGCACGAACTGCCAGCTTCGCGACTTCTACAAGGCCTGCACAGTCACCGCGCAATTTACTCGACGTTATGGTGGAAGGAACTGCCGCAGCTGCGCTTATTGACACTGGGGCTGCGATTTCAGTCATAGACGAGAACTTCTGCCGTAAACTGCATAAGGTCACGACGCCGTTCGCCGGCATGCTGCTGCGCACCGAAAGTACGCAGCACATAGCGCCGGCTGCTGCATGTACCGCAAGGGTGGTTATTGACGGCGTCCTCTATGTTGTCGAATTTCTCGTGCTGTCTTCGTGTTCACATGACATCATCCTCGGCTGGGATTTCTTATCTCAGCATTGCGCCATCATCGACTGTGCCCGGACCGAAGTGGCGCTCTTCCCTTTCCTTGATGACGCATTGCCTTACCCTTCTGCGAGTACAGCTCAAAAGCTCACTGTTGTGTCCGACACGGACATACCACCCGCCATGTCAGTGCTTGTGCCCGTGTCTTGCTCAACCGCGCCGTATAACACTGTCCTTTTCACACCGTCGCCTATTTTCCTGCGTCGCAGGGATCTGCCTCTCCCTTTTGCCGTCCTCAATGCCACATCCGGATCATCGGTAATGCTTGCGTGTAATCCGTTCGAACACCCTGTGACCTTGCTGCGCGGAGAATCTCTTGGTTGCGTTCAGCCAGTTGATCCGCTCCACATCATCGAGACTTCGGATGACACGCCCTGTTCTGAGCTCGCCGCCCTCACTTCTCCCGTCCAGCGCACGTCAACTTCATCATCGTCAACTTCGTCGTTGCCAGACATCTTTGAAGCTATCGTGGATGCCGATCTGCCGCCTCCGCACCGTACGCAAGTCCTTGCGCTTCTCCAGAATTTTCGCTCGTCGTTTGATTGCGACCAACCGCGCTTGGGGGCGTACAGCGAACGTCAGTCACAGCGTCCACACAGGTTCTCATCCTCCATTGCGCCAGCGACCATACCGTGTGTCGGCAGCCGAGCGGCACGTCATTAACGAGCAAGTCGATGAAACGCTGCAACGTGGCGTCATTCGCCCTTCCCAGAGCCCTTGGGCGTCCCCTGTCGTATTAGTGCGCAAGAAAGGACGGGTCGATACGCTTCTGTGTGGATTACCGTCGGCTAAATAAGATCACTCGTAAAGACGTCTTCCCGCTGCCCCGCATAGATGACGCACTTCGACTGCTTGCAAGGCGCCGAGTACTACTCATCTTTAGATCTTCGCTCTGGCTATTGGCAAGTGCCGATGGCGGAAGGTGACTGCGAGAAGACAGCTTTCGTAACGCCCGATGGCTTATATGAATTTACCGTAATGCCTTTTGGGCTCTGCAAAGCACCCGCTACTTTCGAGCGCATGATGGACACCATCCTTCGTAACTACAGGTGGAAGACATGTCTGTGCTATCTTGACGACATCATCGTGTTTTCATCAGATTTTCTGACGCACCTTGTTCGCTTGCGTGAGATACTGACCTGTCTCACCTCTGCCGGCCTCCAACTCAACATCAAAAAGTGCCGTTTTGCTGTCCACAAGCTAACGATATTGGGACACGTCGTTTCGAAGGATGGTGTGCTGCCTGACCCAGATAAGCTTCGCGCCGTTGCCGAGTTTCCCAGGCCCACAACTCTTAAGGCGCTCCGCAGCTTTGTAGGCCTCTGCTCTTACTTCCGGCGCTTTGTGCGTAATTTTGCGACCATGATCGCCCCACTGACGAATTTACTTACGGCTAGTAACGGCATTTCCGCTTGGTCAACCTCGTGCGATGAAGCCTTCAAGCAGCTACGCCACCTACTTACCTCACCACCAATACTTCGGCATTACGACCCCACAGCGCCTACAGAAATCCATACCGACGCTAGCGGCATCGGACTTGGCGCAGTACTAGCTCATCGGAAGGACGGCTACGACGAGTACGTCGTCGCGTATGCTAGTCGCACATTGAAGAAGCCAGAAGCGAACTATTCTGTGACCGAAAAGGAGTGTTTGGCCATAATTTGGGCTCTTGGCACATTTCGTCCATACCTATATGGTCGTACTTTCGACGTTGTGACCGACCATCACGCCCTTTGCTGGCTTTCTTCGTTGAAAGATACATCAGGTCGTCTCGGCCGATGGGCTCTTCGCTTACAGGAATACGACATTCGCGTTGTCTACAGATCGGGCAGGAGCACACTGACGCCGATGCGCTTTCTCGGTCACCGATACCTTCCGATGCACTGTAAACAGAAATTAGCCCACATGGGCGTTTTTAGGAGGTGATACGCCCTTCTTCCACCCAAGCCCAAGATACCAACTCCCTGGCAAGGGGGGTAAAATGGGCTAAAACCGCTATTTTACCCTGACTATCAAAAATCAGAAAATATGGGAGTTTAACTGATGTAAATTGGGGAGTAACCGAAAAAAAATATTGACGCGGGGCAGAAGGGTGTATTCAAATACGCCCATTTGGTTAAGAACTAATAAGCAAACAGAATCGCTCTCAGCCTCAGCGTCAACTTCTCAAAAGTTACTTCAACAGGCAAGTTTTAAATAACCCGCGCAGCGCCAACGCTCTTCTTTTTTCGTTCGTGAGAAGCGCGCCTTTGGACTCCGTGCTCCGGCACCCCGGACCGCCGAACTACACGCAAAGCGGAGGAACACGTCGGAGCGCGGGAAGGGCGAGTCGTTCCGTTCGTTGAGGCAGCCATTTTGATCAGTGGCGGTTGTGCAGTGCGATTCATACGAAGTCGTCGGTGTTATCCACAATTTTGAAGCCAAGGACACATGGTAAGTTATTCTGAATGAACTTGTGCGTTATTTTTGGTGTGTGTGCGCGCTAGTGCAACTTCATCAGTTGTTGAAAGGCTCGCGGTGTAGTCAGCTTCGAGATGACGGAAACACTTGTTTCCTCCGTGACACTACGTGTTTTGTATTTTTGGAAGCGAGTATACTTTTAATAGCTGTGTGTGAGCGGAGGTGAAAATCAGGAATGCGTAGAACTATACCTGTGATCGTGTGACCGTTCAGCCGCCCATTTATTTAACTCGAACGCGCGAGCGTCGACCGCGCAGTCGATAAGCGCCGTATAACGAAGCATGGCGGCGAAATGAACGAGAACACGCGCGTGTGCCTGCCTGATGACCTGTGCAGCTGCCTTCCACCAGGCTGTTCCGGGAACCGCACTCTGGGACGCCGGGAATCCGCGCTTATTTTGACTCGATCGTGGAGGCTCGCGCGCTTAGGTTCAAAAAATGGGCGGCTGTTCATGCAAAGATAGCGCTGTAGGTAACGTATATGTGCAGTTCGGTTGGCGAGGCCGCCGTGTGGTAATCGCAACTTCAGATCACCACGGGCATTGGATTGCTTTTTGTGTGTTGTTATTTTATGCTGTTAGCGCTCGGTGTTTCGTGCGACGGCGTGCAACACTCGGCGAGAAAATTATTGCAAGCAGAGCGAGCGTAGTTAAGTTGCTGCAGCCTGCGACCACTCAGAATGCGTGCGGTTTCAATAATTTTCATCTCACTGAAATTGCCTATAAACGATAAGATGTTTTTTTTTCTCGCAATTTTCAGCTTTATTTTGTTTTTCTTCTCGAAGCGATGCGATAAGAGTAGGTGATACTTAGCTGCGATTTTAAACTTACGTTTAGGAGCATAGCGGACGAAAGGTAGGGAGGTCGCCTCGTCTGTTTGCAATTTACGTGTGCGCGCGTGGTTGTGCAACGATCAAATGAGCACGAATCAGCGATTCTTTCTTGCATCCAATGGCTGCATGGTGCATGTTGCCTACTAAGCCATCACTGTGCTGCCGGGTCTCATGCTGCTTCTTGTGCAGGCAGGGTACGTTTGAGACGCATTGCAAGTTGTACCAAACCGGCAAAGCGTTCACAAACATCTTGATAAATTCGTGAGCTCAGTGTAGCAGCCTAGGCAGTGCAATAAGCACTTGCAGTTGAATATTGCATGTTCTGTGTTTTTTTACAGTCACAATTCGTAATTTGTGTTGTCTGTTTCACAATTACATTCATTTATTACAGGTTGGCATGCATCAGTGGCTGGCACTGATGCGCCGTGCCTGTGCTGTACAAGTCTTGTTGTCCATAAATATGCTCATTCCTAGAAACAACACGAGCAGTACTATGTGTGCATTTTGACGTTCACAATAAATATTCTGTCAGTCTTCAGTCTGTGTGCTCTCGTAGTGCATAAGCGGGAACTTTCAAAAGTTTCTTATTTCTTCCTTTGGTGTTTCCGCCGTAAATAAGCCCCACCGTAGCTTTAACTCGCTTCTGAATTTTTAAATTGCAATCTTGCAAGAATGCTTGCTTAGAGGGAATTATTTTGGCTGCAATGGTTACTCCCACTCAATACCAGAAGTACTCCCAAGAAAGGTAAGCTAAAACGCCCTAGATTCCTCCTGTTTACTCCGAAATTAAATTTAAAAAAAAACATAAAAGAATGTGGTCACGTGAAAATACTCCCGTTCTGCCCCCTTATAACGCCCAAAAGGGGGGTAAAGTAATACCTTAATTACACCGAAAATGCTCCCAAGTAAGAACCATAAAACCCCGTGTGCTTTTCACCGCGGGTGACAATGGGAGTAAAATTTTTGCCCAACCTACGCCCTATATATGCCCCTCCGTGGGCGTTTTTATTTACACCCATCTTGTGGGCATAGAAAGATGTACAGATGGGTGTGATCTAGAGGACAAGCCAAAAACTCCCACCTGGGCGTTTTTTCTGTTTAGAGTGTGTAGATTCCCTGTCAACGCTCTTCACATCCATGTCTCCCATCGACGCGGAAGGATCCCCAGCTATCAACTATGCTCAACTACCTGCAGGATCCATCGGCCGCACCTTCTTCGAGAACACTTCGTCGCCAAGCCGCCCACTTTACTGTGCGCGACAACATCCTTTACAGCAGGAATTATATGCCCGATGGTCGCAAATGGCTGCTAGTGATACCACGGCACATGCGTTCCGACATCTGCGCTTACTTCCATGCTGGTCCTCACCATGGTCACGCCGGCGTTCTGAAAACGTATGCTCGGCTCAGGCAACGTTTCTACTGGCATGGAATGTATCACTTTGTCTGCCAGTGCATTCGCTCTTGCACGCTGTGCCAGCGGCGTAAAATTCACCAGCGCCCGTCCGGCCAGTTACAGCCGCTTCCCTGCCCTGCTCGTCCCTTTGATCGCGTTGGAATAGACCTATATGGCCCACTTCCCTGCAGTTCCTTGGGTAACAGATGGATAATTGTCGGCGTCGATCATTTGACGCGCTATGCCGAGACTGCAGCGCTACCTGCCGCCACCGCTCGCGAGGTCGCATTATTCATTCTACTGAATTTCGTTCTTCGACATGGAGCACCACGTGAACTGCTCAGCGACAGAGGGCGTGTGTTCCTCTCCGACGTCATCCAAGCCCTTCTCGCTGCATGCAGCATCATTCACTTCAAGTCTACCGCATACCACCCGCAAACGAACGGCTTGACGGAGAGGTTCAACCGCACGCTCGGTGACATGATAACTATGTACGTCGCATCGGATCACAGTAACTGGGATGCTGTTTTACCATTTGTAACTTACGCCTACAACACTGCCACACAAGCTACCACTGACTTTTCCCCGTTTTTCCTGTTGTACGGACGAGAGCCCTCTTGTACCATGGACACACTGCTTCCATACCGACCCGACGCGTCCGAATGCACGCCGGTGTCTGAAGCGGCGAGATATGCAGAGGACTGTAGGCAGCTCGCTTGTAAATTTACAACCGCCGCTCAAGGTCGCGACAATGACGCGTCTTCACCAGACTTCCCGACTGGTTCTCTCGTTTGGTTGTGGATACCTCCTCACAGCCCTGACCTTACAAACAAGTTTCTTGTACGCTATGATGGGCCCTACCGCATCAAAGGACGCACGTCTCCTGTCAACTACGTAGTTGAGCCCGTGACGCCGTCCCACGACCTCAGACATCGCGGTCGGGACACGGTTCACGTCAGCAGACTTAACCCGTATTACGACCCCTTGATACTGCCTACGCCTTGAGACGCCAGGATGGCTTGTCTTCTCTCCCGGGGCAATTGTAGTGAAGACGAGAAAGAAGATTCGCTCGGGCGTCTGTTGCTGTGCGGGAGATCTGGGTTCCTGTCGGACCAGCGCTACTCTGACTGCCAAGTCGTCACTGCTTTTCTAATAAATCTTCATACGACACCAGTGGCGTAGCCAGGGGGTGGCACACCGGGCACGTGCCCCCCCCCCCCCCCCCCAAAATTTTTTTTCGCCATGGCATACAGAGCGAAAAATGACCATTTCAAGGAGGTGCCCCTCCCGAAATCAAGGGGGTGCCCCCCCCCCCCCCGAAAAAAATTTCTGGCTACGCCCCTGTACGACACATGTAATTGCTATCGCAATAAAAACTTGCCTCAATCAGCGCGCGACTGTACCACGCTGAGCCACCAGCTGAGGTGTTTTGCCAACCACCGCCTTGCACGTGCGCCAGTGACGTCATGCTGTGACGTATCCCGGGAGAGGTCTATTGTCGCCTACCCTGTTTTGCCATGCACTGGCATGCCCGTTCTTCATTGTCTCGCATGACTATCGTCCGCGATAAACTGATTTCACTTCGTTTTCTGCATCTGTGCGCAAGCGGAGATACCAGCGTGTAGTCGAAAAGCGCGAAATCCTGACTGGCTCAACGCTTACTACTGACATTCCACGTGTTTTCCGAAATAAGTGGCGAGGAGGAAACTAGCAGGGACGAGGACGAGGGTAGTGAAGGCGAGAAAGAAACTACTGCCTCGCCTATGAACTCGGTGTGGTTTAGGGGCCGTTTAAGTGCGTAGCACCTCCGGGGCCGGGCGTGTCGTTCATCCATCACATGTGGCGTCATCACGCTCCCAGTAAAAGCTCAATAAAGGCCATAACAAGGCTAGCAAGGCTGAAACCCGGGTTAAAATGAACGAGCAAGGTCTAAAATAATATAGTTAACAGAAATACCCAAGCAGTAATCGCATTCATCATCATCATCAGCCTGTCTACGCCCACTGCAGGACAAAGGCCTCTCCCATGTTTCGCCAATCAACCCGGTCCTGTGCTTTCTGCTGCCACGTTATACCTGCAAACTTCTTAATCTCATCTACCCACCTAATTTTCTGTCTCCCCCTCAATCGTTTGCCATCTCTTGGAATCCAGTCAGTTACCCTTAATGACCAACGGTTATCCTGCCGACGTGCTACGTGCCCGGCCCATATCCATTTCGTCTTCTTGATTTCAATTATGATATCCTTAACCCCCGTTTGTTCCCTGACCCACTCTGCTCTCTTCCTTGTCTCTTAAGGTTACACCTATCATTTTCCTTTCCATCGCTCGCTGCGTCGTCCTCAGTTTAAGTTGAACCCTCTTTGTAAGTCTCCAGGTTTCTGCTCCGTAGGTAAGTACCGGTAAGATGCAGCTGTTATATACCTTCCTCTTGAGGGATAGTGGTAGACTACCATTCATGATTTGATAATGCTTGCCGAATGAGCCCCATCCCATCGCATGAGTTAACTTAAAATCGCTAAAACGTTTCGGAAACACGGGGCTGACTCCAATGGGGCGCCAGTGAAGGCGCCACCGCCTCCCCAAGCAAGCGAATGCCCCCCCCCCCCCCCCACCCCCTCTCCTGCGCCGCTAAGTGAATACATCTGATGGGGAAAACGACCTGACGGGACTCGGTGCAGACGACGCGTATCTCAACTGCCGTAACGAGCAGCAAGTCGAAGTAGCGCACATGTCGCACACCGAGTTTTTGAATCTGCCTAACAAAGATTCTACTCGTGCCGGGGATACCCTGCACTACCTCAAACATTGGCGTCATTGACACTTTGCGAAACCTAACAATGGGAATTCTACAAACGGGAATTGTTTGAATCAACATGTTTGCGCAGCGCAAGAAAACGAGGACGTAGGGAGGACACAACACAGGCGCCGACTTCAACTAAACTTTATTAGCGAAAACGCTGGAAATATATACACATGATAGCAAGCAGCACACCGCAGCACAAACGCGCAACCTATTCCGTTACAGCCAGATATCTAGTTAAGTGGGTGCAACAGCACACCGCAGCACAAACTCACTTAACAGAACAAGATATCGAGTATCTGGCTGTAACGGAATAGGTTGTGCGTTTGTGCTGCGGTGTGCTGCTTGCTATCATGTGTATATATTTCCAGCGTTTTCGCTAATAAACTTTAGTTGAAGTCAGCACCCGTGTTGTGTCCTCCCTACGTCCTCGTTTTCTTGCGCTGTGCAAACATCTTGATTCCAAATCACCAACTAGCCCAAGCATCCGTTTTATCGGGAATTGTCGGGCGCCCGTGCGACGCACTTTCTCGGGTTTCACAGTAGCGGAGCTGCCATACGTTCTTTTCTTCTTTTTTTTTTTCGAACGTCCATGCTGGGGAGAGACGGTGTCGTGAAGCTGCGCGCGAAGCGACTGCTCGTATGCAGCAGGAACATCTGCGGCAGCTGGGACGATTTTTTATATTTGCAGCGGGAAAAGGTTGCTCCACGTGACGCGACGTACGCACTCGTTCACGCAGTCAAGGAAGTTCCCCACTGTTCCGATACGTAACTACAGGAATGACGCTGCGCTCTGCTAGGCTGCGCATATAAGAGACCTTGTTTCGTGACACCGTTTAAGCCAATTTAGTTTGCCGATGGGAAGCTACTACTGTGAAATACAAGTGTACGTCACAGGGAAAGTGGAGTGGGCGGACGTGTACCCGATGGGGAAAGATCGAACCACGGTAGCCAGTCGGTGTCTGGCAACTATGGTGCGGTGAGAAGCAGCGCTGCAAGCATCGCGCCACGATGCTAATTGAAACAAGACCCGATAGGAAATTTATTTCTCATGGAATATTCCGGTGATCGTTTGACAGCGCTGTGCGCTCTGACCGAGTTTGAAAGTGACAAGCTCTATAGCGAGAACAAACGGGTATGCAAGTCATGACACTCCTTCCTTTACTTGAATTGGCCAGCTTATTTTAGTATTAATGCGTAGTTGCTGTTTTACATAATTTTTTCAAAGCCTCTGGAGATCTCTGAAACAACCACCCGAATGTACCATTAACGTCCAAAACAACCGAAGTACTATCGGGGTATGTTTCACTTTCGTGTAATGAAAAGTTACTGTGAAAAGGAAATCAAACATTTTTCTTTTCTCTTTCCAAAAGCCATTTCAGACTGGTACTGCATCTTAAAAAAACAATCGAGTATCCGTGGGCGGGGAGTGACTATCTGTCACGCCAATCTAATCGTCATCGAGTCTACCACGCGTGCTTTCCTTGCGTTTTCACCGCGACCCCGGTAGTTCCCGGCCACAAAAGCGGTACCCGCTGACAGCGTGACATAGAATTCTCCATAGAAAAAAATGGTCGTAGCAGAGTTTTTGAGAAAGGAAACGCGAGCAAGCCCCGTGAAAATTCTTATTCTGTGGCATAAATACTCTCCAAATACTCGATTTTTTTCCTAGAGAATGCGATATGCATCAGTATAAACCTACTCTTCCTCCATGCTGCCTTATCGGTCAGGGGCGTAGACAAAATTTTTTTTTTTGTGGGGGGGGGGGGGGGGGCACCTCCTTGAAATGGCCTCTGTATGCCATGGCGAAAAAATTTTCGGGAGGGGGGTGCGGCACGGGCCCGGTGTGCCACCCCCTGGCGCCGCTGTTATCCGGTTGCACTAATTAACGTCTTCTCTAACCTAGAGAACCACCACTGCAATACTGCACGGGGTATGCTGCTTCTGCGCAGCAATGCTAGCGGCAGTTGTCTTTTGTCTGCGCGTCGCCATCGTACGAGTTCCAGCGCAACGTTAAATATTGTGTCCTTCCTTCTCCCTTTGGGTCAGCCAGCCACTTTCGATCTAGGTTTATGCAGACGCCCCGTATAACGCTATGCAGTGCAGAGGCCGTAATTCACAGTCCCATTATTTTCACTCTTCCTCCATCTCTAACTCAAAAGTCGCGAAGAGTCGTTGCTCCCCTAGATCAGCCATCGGCGGCCAAAGATATTAAGAAAAGTGAAGCCAAGAAAACTGAAAATAGCTATAAAATAGCAACCTAAGCCTGCATATCGTAAATATCAATTCCATTTTGCACGCAACCCACCGAAAAAAATTCACCTTTCACAATACGTCCAGCGGCTGTGTTCAGGTTAGTGATTGAGGGTCGAAACAGCTACTGAAAGAATGCGAAATGGACCCGCACAAAATACAGACCCGCGTTACACCGATCAGAGTTGCTGGCCGGGCATCTAACTCTCGGAGGAAACATGGCTGAGATATACAGAGCGCTACGGCGATGCAACGACCAACTAGCGCAGAACGGAAGGCGAAAGAAAGCAAATGACCAGGACTCACTGTTTTTCGGGGTGGCGAGCGTCCCTATAGACGTGCCTTGGAATGCTGACTGAAGCCCGCGTGAGCTTGATAAATGACGGTGTTGCACGAGCGCGATGATAACGATGATGATGATGATGATTCCCCGGAATAATAGCACAACCCACTACGGGGGATCGGCCATGAAACGTCCGTCCGTAGAATTTGCGAAAAAAAAGAAAAAGAAATAGCGCAAAAAAAAATGAAGAGGGGGGAGGATATCTGAAAGAGATAATCTACTGGTAACCAAAATATTTGTGACAATTTTGGTGTCGTTTAGACCTTTCCCTCCTGTTTTGATGATGGTGATAATTATTATACTATATGCCACGTACCCACTGTACCCCCCAATGAGGCATGGACTCGAGAACGCAGCAAGAAACCTACGAAAACCTAAATATTGAAGTGGAAAACCTGCTTAGTCTATCTTGACGATGTCACAGTGTTTTCCGCCACATTTGACGAGCACCTTAAAGGCTTGAAGTGGTTTTACGAGCCATACGGTCCGCGGGGCCTGACGTTGAAGCCAGAGAAGTGCCACTTTTGCTATCAAGAACGGCAATTTCTTAGGTCACGTCCAGTGGCGTAGCCAGGGGGGTGGCACACCGGGCACGTGCCCCACCCCCCCCTCCCGAAATTTTTTTTTCCGCCATGGCATACGTAGCGAGAAAAATGGCCATTTCAAAGGAGGTGCCCTCCCCGAAATCAAGGAAGTGTCCCCCCCCCCCCCCCGAAAAAAAATTTCTGGCTACGCCGCTGGTCACGTCGTCAGTCACGCAGGCGTTCGTTCAGATCCTGAAAAGATCACAGCCGTTGCACAGTTCCCTGTGCCGACCGATAAGAAGGCCATAGGCGTGCGCAGGGTTCCCCCTTCAGGGGGGCAGGGGGAACGATCATTCATCGCAGCCCCCCTCCATATTAAGTCAATGTATGGGGCAGACTTTGCGCCCCCCTCTCTTAGGTGACTAGGGGGCAGTCGCCCCCTCTGCCCCCGTGCGCACGCGTATGAATAAGGCTGTCAGGCGCTTTCTGGGCCTCTGTGCTTATTATCAGCGGTTTATCGCGGACTTCGCACGCATTGCGTCACCGTTAACTCGCCTCACAAGAGAAGACGTCGCCTTTGAGTGGAACGACGACCAAGGAAGCTGCTTTTAATGATCGGCGCCAGCGACTACAAACGCCTCCAGTCCTTGCCCACTTCGACGAGCGAGCCCCTACGATGCTTCACACTGATGCCAGCAATGTAGGTCTGGGAGCTGTGCTTGTGCAGCAGCAAGAGGGCACCAGAAAAAGTAATCGACTATGCAAGCAGAACCCTAACACGCACTAAGGCTAATTACTCCACGACTGAGAAAAAATGTCTTGCTGTGGTATGGGCGGTTACGAAATTTCGCCCGTATTTATATGGCCGCCCCTTCAAAGTTATTGGCGACCACCATTCACTGTGTTGGTTGACGAACCTTAAAGATCCTACCGGGCGATTAGCGCGTTGGAGTCTGAGGCTGCAAGAGTTCGATATGGCGATCGTGCATAAGTCAGGGAAGCGACATATGGACGCCGACTGTCTGTCCCGCTCACCCATTGAGTCGGCTACTCTACGCGATGAGGAGGAGGTAGCATTCCTCGGTGTTCTCGACACGACCGCCATCGCGCAGCAACAACGTGACGACCCTGAGTTGCTTGGCCTATTTAATTACTTGGACGGTAGAACTCTGAAGGCACCAAGGGTTTTCACAAGAGTGTTGTCATCGTTTTGTTTACGAGGCAGAGTATTATACAAGCGAAACTTTTCGTCTTCCGGGTCCACCTATTTGCTCGTCATCCCAGGCAGCTCTTCGCACCGAAGTACTTCAAGCATGCCACAACGAGGTGACTTCTGGCCACTTGGGTCACACGCGAACATTGGCCAGAGTGCGGCAAAGGTACTACTGGCCAAGACTCGCCACAGCCTTGAAGCACCACGTTCGTACTTGCCTCGACTGCCAGCGACGCAGGTCACCCCCGATTAAACCAGCTGGCCTCCTGCAACCCGTTCAGGTCCCAAGAACACCATTTGACCAGATCGGAATGGATATTTTAGGTCCACTTCCTACTTCTACTGAAGGGAACCACTGGGTCATCGTCGCGACGGATTATCTTACCCGTTATGCCGAAACAAAGGCTATCCAGTGAAGTACAGCCGCGGAAGTGGCACGTTTTTTCATCGAGAATGTTGTACTGAGACATGGCGCACCAACCGTCGTGATCACAGACAGGGGAACCGCATTTACGGCAGCTCTTCTGGATCACGTCTTGATGCTGAGTGGAACAACTCATCGTAAGACCACCGCATGCCACCCGCAAACGAATCGGGCTTACAGAACGTCTAAACAAAACAACTGAAGACATGCTTTCGATGTACGCAGACGTTGAACACAAAAATTGGGACGAAATTGCCTTACATCACGTTTGCGTACAACATGGCCAAGCAAGAAACGACTCGCATGACTCCGTTCAGCCTCGTTCACGGACGGGAGGTACGGACTATGTTAGATGCCATGTTACTGCACGACTGTTACGACATTGACACGGACGCCGATGTGTTTACGGAACGCGCAGAAGAAGCTAGGCAACTTGCACGCTTGCGGATCTGCCAGCAGCAAGACTACAACGCAGGCCGCTACAATGCTCCCCGTAGAACAGTCGTTTACCAAACCGGTTGACAGAGTATGGGTTTGGACGCCCATACGGAAACGAGGACTATCCAAAAAGCTGTTAAGGCGATACTTCGGACCATACGGAATTCTGCGACGACTTAGTAATGTTACCTACGAAGTCGTTCCCGACAGTCCCTATTGCACGAGACGTCGCCAGCACCGTCCTGAACTCGTGCACGTAGTGCGCATGAAGCCATATGTCAGCAAGTGATTGTGCGAGACTTTTGTTTAAAAAAAACCTGCAATTACTGATTTAGCATAGGGCCGATGCTCTTTGAGAGAGAGGCAAATGACGCGTCTATACTGCATGTGGAGGAAAACGATGATGGGGGGGGATTTAAGCGGACACCATGTAGTGGGCCTGAGGGTATTCGAGGACAAAGAAGACGTTCTTCCTGTTCAGCCGATTTCAACACGCTGTTGCACTGTCTCAAGGTGGTCCTGTCTTTTCTTCGCGTTGGACCGCGACAATATGACTATGAGAGATGCCGTACTGAAATCCCACTGTACATTGGCATTTCGCCTCCATCGAAATGTAACCACCACGGCTAGGATCGAACCCGCGACCATCGGGTCAGCAGCCGAGGAGAATAATAAGGAAACTCGAGAACTTAGGAATCGCACAGCGCTCGACGGAACGGAATACGATAGGTGTAACATTGAGAGATTGGAAGGTAGCAGAGTGGCAAAGAGCATAAACAGGGGTAACCTATGTCCCAGCAGATATTCAGAGAACAGATGGATCTGAGCAGGTCGTCTCGTGAGGACAGAAGGTCGATGATCAATTAGAATGTCGGAATGCACACCAGGAAATGGGAGGCGTGGCCGAGGAAGGCAAATGGTTGGATGGGGGCGACGAAATTAAGAAACGTGGAGACGTAAAATGGAATCGGTCGGCGCTGGAATGGGCTAGCTGGATGTCGTTGGAGCAGGCGTTCTTCCTGCACTGGACATAAAGTAGCTGACGACGATAATGATTGTGAGTTTCCAATGCCATAAATAAGTGTTAAAAATGTCGTTCTTGTGTAGCTCTAGGTGTAGTTTTAAATCCTGCGCTTTATGCAGGCTCCAGTATACCGCGAAACTTGACAAGTGCGTATACGGCAACCCAGCTATTCCCTTGGCTCTTGGCGCCGCCTCGTAAATCACGCGCTTGGCGAGACGGTGGTGCTCTCTCTTGCGCGGCGCGGGTCTCAGCGGCATGTTTCAGGAGCGTTTATGGCACCGCTTTCTTTCTCCTCAGGACCTCAATAAAGTTCCTACTCACTCACTCGCAATTTTATGCAAATTATTGCGATTAATCCTTGGCTATTTTTGTAGTTTGTACTATTTTAACCCTTGTCAGATTGCACTGGCTTTGAGCATTGCCGACTTTGTTTTAGGCCTGTATTGACCACTGAGTGGCTATGCGATATGAGACGGTGGATGGACAGCTGGCAAGCCTTAAAAGTCTTTGATGTGGTGTGTTTTTCTGCGCTGCGTTTGGCTTAAAGCAGAGGCGAACCAAACCTGGGAGGATGTCCACGGCCAATATGGGCGTCCAGCCGAGGCGCATTGCGGCGAAGAGCAAAGTGCGCAGAGCGTCGGTTTCGCCAATCGCGTGACCCGGTCACGCCGCGCCGGCAGGGGCGCGCCTCACGCTGATCAACTCGTTCCTCTCCCCCTCCATAAGCGAGAACAATATGAAA
>JALIZH010019541.1:0-24496 GCA_030522465.1 Rhipicephalus appendiculatus | reverse complement strand
CCTTTGCCCGTCCTAAGCCTTCTTCGAGCTTTGCCCGCCTGTCCATCGACCGCAATGTCGCTTATAAACTGGAATGACGCCACTGTGGAAGACCTCCATGGTTTCCACGACTGACTTTATACGCCATGAACTTTCGCGCCGTAACCTGGAGACGACGGACTCGAAGGACGAAATGATTGAACGCTTGCTCCATAACATCGCCCAGAACCGTCGACCGTCTGGTATGCCCGACTCGACAGCTGAGCAGTCTGTACTTACGTCAGGGTACGCAAGTGCTCAGTGACTTATTACAGCAGTTTTTGACGCTGTCACAACGACCAACTGTCCCCTGTTCAAGTGACTACGTTGCCCGACCTTCGGCATCGCTGCCAACCTTTAGTGGTAGCATTTCAGCTCACCAGTGGCTTGAAGGACTGAGCGCACCCAAGCGATTGGGCCTCATGGACGCCTGTCTACACTCCTCGCCGTAGCGCTTGGTAAGCTCCGTGGCCCTGCTGCAGATTGGAAGAGCGTGGCAGGAAACCACTTCGACACGTGGGAAAACTTCAAGGCTGCCTTCGAGAACCAGTTTGGGGACAAACTTGCGCTCCTGCAGTGGCAGCACATAGTCACCAGACGCGTCCAGTCACCCAGTGAGAGCCTGGTTGACTACTCTTTGGCGAAACTGCGAAGATGCCCCGTCCAACTGACAGACCCTCAGCGCATTGAATACGCCATACAGGGGGTGCGCGACGCATACTTGGCAACAACTATCGCTGCACAACGACCACCAACTGTGAGCGCGTTTCTTGCCATCACCACCCAACTCGACCGAACAATGGAGCATTCCTCCGTTTTTCCGAGTCAGCCACTCACTGCAGCCGGGAGCATCAGCGTCACGAGCGCCTTCCTTGCCTGCGCAGAACATTGGTTCTATGAATGACGTAACTTCTTCACTAGGAAATCCGCCTGCTTCATCAGCACCGCGTCGAATTTCATCGTTACCCCTGGACTAGCAAGACGATTCTTATCTCGCAATTAGTTCCCGAAACGGCGCACCTGCTTATCGGCCCGGAGAAGATTTAAGCTAGGCCATATGCTACAATTGTCGCGAAGCGGGCCATCTCGCATCGAAGTGTCCTCGTTCCAGGTCTAATGCTCAGCTATCCAGCCAGCAAAGAAGCTTTCCTTCTATGGCGTGCTTTCAGACTTCAAAACCACTCGAAGGATCCCTTGCTCAGTGTGCTGTAATTCAAGCAGACGTTTTCTTTATAGGAACTGTGGACGCCATTCCCGACAGTGGTTCAAAACACACCATAGTCTCGCTGGATGTCATTGGATCTGCCAACCTGCTACCATGGACCAAATATCCCATATCGGTTGTCGGTGGGGGTACCGTTATGGCAGCTGGTACATTATGTACTCGCATCACTGTGGGGCCTATTTCTGCAGTGCTTGAGGTTCTAGTTCTGGCTAGGAATCCCTTGACTTTGACCCTTGGAGAGGACTGGTTCGAGGCCGCCCACGCTGAGCTCCTTGTCCGGCCACCTCATCCAACAGAAATCCACCATTCCGGCACTGGTATTGTCATGCGATGCCTGCAGAAGGTACTACCAAGAATGTCTAACGCTGTTGTGTTGTCCAGTAGCCCTACGTCTCCTTTCACGCAAGCTGTATCTTCTACAGACTGTTTGCAATTTTCGCCGTTGCCGGACAACAACAAGCCCACATGGTTATCCCTCGAACAGAAGGAACAGTTGCCTGAGAAGAAGCCACATGAACCGAAGGCAGCACCACTTTACACGAATGATGCTACGTTGGACATGCCATGGCCACAGCTACATGATACTCACGCAGGTCCGCGGCTACAACAAGAAGCCATTGCACTTCAACAGGTATTGCGCCAGCATGTTGACCTCTTCACCACTGATGACAATGACTTCGGGCTTTACAAAGGGACTGAGCAATCGACCGACCTTTTGCCAGATGCATCACCATACGCATGTCAACCACATCAATACAGTAAAAAGAATCGCGATTTCATTGACCGCCAATGTCAAGTGTGTCATGCAAAAGACTCTGTCATCAAGACGACACGGCTGGACCTAGGACTTTACCAGACAGCCAGCCAGCTGCTGCCGGCCAATGAATTCAAAACGAAAAAGCAACGGCACGCCAAGGCAAGCATGCACTCAGCTGCACGGGAACGTGTCAGTTCTCTGGATGAGCTCCGACAGCGTCTCAGCCGCAAGATTGAGGCTTTCCGAGGTAAAAGACCTGCAGAAGGTAAGCACAAGGCCAACAAACAAACCATCAAGCCAGCTGCTAAGCCAGGCCCAGAATAAGCGACACAAGCCAAGTCAAGAAAGCCTAGCTCCTGCTAGCAACACGAACGCGCGAAAGGCACCCCAGGGTGCAGCTGCCTTTAACCGCGACAGCCACATCATCTACAGTAAGTTCGAACTGACTGACTTGTCAGCTGGGCCAGACGCACGACACAAGGTTGAAAATGAGAAAGTTGTCCGTCAATTGGAGGTGAAAGCAGAAAAGATGGAGAGCCTCGAGGAATGTGACCTGGACCGTGCAAAAGGGGCTCAGGAAAAGCGGGAACATCATCGGGCTTTGGACAGGGCGGAAGAGATCAAGTTGAAAAAAAATTGGCCGCGTATCTGCGTGCTTCGCTGCAAATGTCGTCGAAAGACGATAGTCTTGTGCCGACCGCACTGCATGAGCGGCATGAGTACCACAATTTAATAGCCGGGCTAGCCGCTGGGCTCGTTTTTCGGACGTTTTCCGGGCGCGCTTAGACGGACGCCGGCGTTTCTCCGCTGAAATTTGGTCGTCGGTCTTTTCTCTGCGTTCTCTGATCATGTCTTGTAGAGTGGGTCGTATTTCATCAAGCGGCCATATATGTTTTGCCTTGCCTGAGACAGCGCTCTTCTACGATGAATCAGCCGCATCTGGCTGGCATTGATAAAACAGAAGAGGACGCCATCTACAGCGCTACCGGGGAACATCGGCTTGTGTTGAACAATGCTGCGGCCAGGTGGCAGCACCACAGCCAGCCACAGCGTCGAAGTTAAATCACTGGGCGGAGACTTGTTTTGTACACAGCAGCGCCGCGTAATAAACACTAGGATCTTTATAATTACGTATCTATAGATTTTGTTTTAAAGGAACACTGTGAATAGTACTAAGGTATTGATGTTGTGCCTCAGGTATGCGTAATATTTGATTTTTAATTGCCCACGCTCACCCGTATGAACACATGCTTCTTGGTCATGATTGGAGGTCGTAAGGCAGGGGGTTAAAGTTTGGCCAACCAGCTCAATCGTGTGACGTGCCGACAAACAGACAAACAGAAAGACAGACAGACGGACAGACGGACAGACAGACAGACCAAAATTTCTCCGTTTAGGTATCCCAAGAAAGACTATCGTCTTTAAAATGATCCTGTTCTTCTGAAGGCATCACTGAAGCGGTGCGAGAAGCGGCGGCGCATAGGCGCAAGAAGTGGGATTCACGTGCTGAGCATGTCAAGCAACGTCAGATGGAGCGCCAGCAGAAACGTCGTGAATACATCAAAGCACGCAAACAGGCCAAGCTTCAGGCAAAGATGAAGCGTCTCAAGAAGAAGGGCCACATCGCTCCAGGATTCTGCGAAGATATACATATTTTGGTGGCTGCAAGACTATGAGACTTAAAGAGACGGGGTGGGGTGTGGTATCAAAAGCCCACATCGAGTACTTTAAAAAAAAGGGGGGGTCGGATGTGAGACTGCGCGTCATCTGGCAGCCTTGTGTTGCATGTTGATCTCGCCGTGACACAGTGTCGTAGTTGTTCTAGGCGCCCGCGAGCACTATGACTGTATTGACGCCGTACCGTGCTGCTTATTGAAGTCGTTTTGTTATATCATCGCCTTCTCTACGTCGCCGAGTCCTCACACAACCCACACTGTTTCTAATTCGCCCTGCCGCATTTTCCCGATACAGTACATTAGAAGTGGCCATCTTACTGATGTAGCTTATGGTTGTTACAGAATGTGGAGCTAGCGCAACAGGGCGCCACGTTGTGCCCTCTCATACGACAATGGCTGGTTGCGATCTGTAAAACAGGAGGCCTAGCTCACAAGTCTAGAGAACATAGCACAAAGAGAAAAAGATGGGTTCAGGTTTGACGAATCGATGCTCACAGTGACAGGCCGACGCTTTCAGAGTGGGCGGAGCGGAGGGGGCCTCGAAGCGAGAGCGGTCGGAGATTGTCAGATCGCCGAAGGAACACGATCCAACGGGCGGAAGAGGCACCAGCTCCGCGAGGATCACGAGAGATGGTTGTTGTTGTCGCGTAAAAAATGTGGCTCTTACCCACGAAGGGGGGATCGACCACACTGCAGTTTGTAAAGAAATAATAATAACTGCTGGAGTATAGCCCCCCATAGCGTTTCCTAAAATTAACTAGAGGGGACTCTGGCGATGCGACAGTTCAGCGACCATGGGAATGATGGTTTGTCCACAAATTTGCCTAGTCTTCGTGCTTGCGGCTTCGAACGTACTTGGCTTTGTTTATTGTCGTGCTTTGGCTCTGTTTCGGATAAAAGAATGGACCGTTGTGAACTTCGTGAGCCGATTTGAATTCGTGAGCTTAAATAGGTCAAGGTGATGAAGCATAACTGCTAAACCTTTGCTGAACTTCGTACTGCGGCAAAGCGGATTAAGGCCACACGGAGCCAAAAGAACGAAGACTAGGCAAGACTAGGTAAATTTGTGTACTACCCATCATTCCCATGCTGGCTGAAGCGCCTTGCGTTGCAGCTCCCATAGACACTAGCGAAAGAGTTTCCTCTAGTATATTTATAGGAATCTCTCACTGGCTCACCGTCTGGTATGTTAAGCGCAGAAGTGCCGTCGACGTGCGACTTTTCTCTCCTCCTTTCTCTAAGTTTTATTCCCCTTGCCCCCTTCCCCCAGTGCAGGGTAGCCTACCGGGCTCAGCCATGGTCAACCTCCCTGCCTTTCTTTTATCCTTATTCTCTCTTTCTCTATGTTCTCTTTCTCTATGTTATTCTCTCTTTCTCCCCCAATACCACGATACGATAATGAGATACGCCATAGTGGAGGGCTCCGGAAATTTTGAGCACCTGGTCTTCTTTAACGTGCAGCTAAACACAGGCCTCCTAGCGTTTCTCCTCCATCGAAATGCGACCGCTGCGGCCGGTATGCGATGCCGCGAACTTCGGGTCAACAGTCAAGCACCCTAACCACTAGACCACCGTGGCGGGAAGTTTATAAATAGAATGCCTGTTCAAAGAAATTCAGGAGCCCTTGTTCTATGGGGTAAAGAGGTGATAAGCAAAACTTGGCTTAATGGTGCCTGGCATACTTTCTTTACAAAACACGTTGCGGGGCTAGTTGGTGATACATTCTTATTTAAAAATTGTAGCGCTACATTAGACGAGGACAAGAAGAAAAGAACGTCCTGTCATGTACTTTTCTTCTTGTCCTCGTCTAATGTAGCGCTAGAATTTTAAAATAAGAATATAGTTTCTTTCTTTCTTTCTTTCTTTCTTTCTTTCTTTCTTTCTTTCTTTCTTTCTTTCTTTCTTTCTTTCTTTCTTTCTTTCTTTCTTTCTTTCTTTCTTTCTTTCTTTCTTTCTTTCTTTCTTTCTTTCTTTCTTTCTTTCTTTCTTTTCTTGTTTCTTTCTTTGTTTCTTTTCTTGTTTCTTTTTTTCCTTCTTTTTATTTCTTCCTTTCTTTCTTTCACTTTCCTTTTTTTCTTTCTTTCTTTCTTCCTTTTGTTCCGCATGTAACCTTGGAAGGCCCATGCATGGGTCCTTCGCAGGCCGCGTTTCTGAGCGCTCGCCTGCGTCGGATTTTTAAAGGGACACTAAAGGTAAATATTAAGTCGACCTTGATTGTTGAAATAGCGGTCCAGAAACCTCGCAGTGCTACTTTTGAGCCAAGGAAGTGCTTATTTGGAAATCAAATCACGTTTTAGTGGTCCGCATCACGTTAGCGCACCTCAAATCACCCGCCTGAAGCGGTATTTCTGATGGCACTGTTTGCGGGCCCAACGTTGCCCGCCTTTACTGCGCGGCCGAGCAGTGCGAAAGTAGCGGAAGCCTCTATGCTCTATGCTGTCGAGGAACGCGTCCTTGTAAATGTTGTAAGCTTTGTGATTCAGTACAGGTAGTTTACGATTGCTCCAATGCGAAGTTTCCACTTGGCCGCGCAGGACATGATAGCAGCGAAGCTCGTCGATCCTAGTAGGAAGCTTTATCGGCTAATGCTATGTGACTTGGCAAAGGCTAGGTATGAAACTTGGTTTAGCAAGATTATTTTTCAGCTTTTTATGGCTCTTGGATCGACCACCTCTTTCTCTCCATGTCAGCCGCTTTATTGTTCGAGTAGGCTGGGTCGGATCGCCGCCGCTGATCTCGTGCTCGCTCAGTAGCATGTCGAGCCTCGCGATAGGCAGCGTCTTCTTCAGGCGTGCGGTTCTTCCTCGGACGACCCATGGCTACAAACAACCTCGGCACGACCAGGCGCGGATCTTTTGTAACGAAGGCGAGGACATGCACATGCGCAGTATGTATATTTAATGACGTTTTAAGGATGTAAACGGCTTTATAGGAAAGTTATTGTTATTATGCGGACAAGGCGAAGTAGTTTAGGCGTTAGAGCCTCGCACGATCGAAATAGTGGTCGTTGCCTCTCCAAAAAGTGTACCAACGTCGCCAGATTAACGGGGCGGCTTAACCAAGGTCGCTAAGAATGGTGCAGATACGTTTTGTCGGCAATTAATGCGAACCTTAAAACGTCCCATCGCACGGCGTCACAAGCGGAACTCGGCAGGTGAATGAAGTGGTTGAGAACCCAGGGTTGCCGCTGGTGGCTACTTTGCTCCAAATTGGCTACTTTCATACCCTCTCTGGCGACAAAAATTTCAGGTTGGTGCCATGGCTACTTTTTGGCTACTTTGAACATTTATTTTGGCGCATTTACTGGCTATTTCTCCGTACATTTGAAGATAAAACAGCAAGCAAGTTGAAAGAATAACCACTGTCTGCACGCTTTTCTGTAGTGTTGGCCTATGCACACACATTTCCTTCCCTCGCCAGCGGGCTACAGCGCATCAAAGAGGAGTAGGAGGAGAAGAACTTTATTTATCTCAAGAGTGAAAGGTGCGGTGGTGGAGGGAGCAGAGGAGCCTACCCGGCGCAGGTCTCCGCTACCCTCTTGGCCCAATCCAGGATCTGGTCCTGGACCTCGGGTGCCGAGCTGCACAAGGCAGCCTCCCACCGCTCCTTACTACTAATGTGTATAGTTAGGTGGCGGCTTCCAGAGTACACCCCCCACATGATATGGTCTACGGCGGCTCTTTGTTCACAGAAAATGCATAAAGGGGAGGGATATATTGCATGGTGTATAAGATGGCGGAAAGATGGGGTAGGGAACGTGCGGGTCTTTAACTGGTGTGATAGCACCCAACGAGCGTCCCACCGCCTGAAAAGACAGAGGGACGCGCGCACATACAGAAAGAAACTCGTGTCTATATAGCACACTGCTGACGTCAGATTCTGATGTTGAAACACAGCGCATCAAAGAGATATCCGTAATATAATGAAGCTGAACTGTTCGTCTTCGATGAGATTTCACTACTTGAAGCTGGGCTGGTATTTTTGTAACTTTCTATCAGCTTCGCTCTGCGGCGTCAAGAAAAAAAAAAAGGTAGAAAAAAAAAACATGGCTGATCCCTCTGTCAAAGGAATCCGGTATAACACGAAAGTGCAACGTGTCTTCACACAGGTAGTTGAGCCTTTATTGTGCATTGTTTCACCACAAGGGTGAATGAATGAATGCTACAGCAACAAATTGAAATGCCACACGAAGAACGGCAAGCAGCTTGAAACTTGCTGCGTGCACCTCAAGCTGAAAGGACGCACGAAACGAGCATACAGGACGAGCACGGACTATCTCTCACAGCTCGACATCTAAAGCGCGCAGCTCTAACACAAAGAAAGACGCACGAAACGACCGCACAAGTATACATAAGACGAGCGCGAACAACTGTAATAATTGTTACCTCGTGTGTGAGCAGCGCGCTCCTTTCGTAAACGCGGCCGCTGCGCTGAGCGAAGACACCTTCGCGCAATTTTAACCACTGTAACTTCATAGCAAACTTGCGGTGGAAGCACAAAACGTAAGCGCCCCGATGCCCCGATCAGGAGATAAGCGCGCGCGTATGAGCGGCCACGCCCCGTGGAGAGAGAGAGAAATAACATTTATTTATACATCCGGCGTGCAGGAAGTCCCCTGGCCCCGCAGGGCGCGGATGTTCCCTATCTTAAGATTACGGCTCGTGGAGGCGCGCGCTCACCGCAGCGAGAGGCACAGCGACCTTTAGAGCGCGCACTCTATGCCACCTTCGCGCCATCTCACTACTGATGACGAAAACGCACTGAAGCCGAGGAGCTCTGAGGACCGCCAACGGTATATGGTGTATATAAATAGCTTGCCGCTAGCGAACTGAGGTACGTACGTTCTCGTAGCCGAGTGGTTTCGCGCCGCGCGCTGCGGAGCGAGAGGTAACAGGTTCGACGCCCGGTGACGGAACGTTTTCTTCTAGTTTTTTCTTTGATCTCAATATCTTAGTTTATATTTTACAACGTCATATCCGTGACGGAAATACGTCAGAGGAGCCGTGGTGGACCCCGGCATAAAACACTTTCGTGTTAAAAAGCCGGCAGATCCCACGCACTGTGGGAATCGATGTAATGCGAAGCAACCAGCAAGAAGCAAATCATGCTGTATATAATATGCATGTCATTATTTACATGTTTGGACCTTTCATTTGTGTTCATCATACAGTCACGACGCGCAATACAAATTTTGGTGTAAATCAAGCTAGCGATCTGGACGCAAGTGCACCATGAGCGTGGCATGTAAATGGCATTGTAGATGACATGCATGCCAAGATTTTCATGTTACCATCTGCCACTCATGTTCGCTTAATTTTTTACCTCGAATCGCAGCAAGACGCAAGACCAATCTGCCTCCGTTTTGCAAGCGTTCGTATTCTCCCGCTTGGCGCTTCGTGCAGACGCCATCCGCGTTCCAGCGTTTAAATTGACGGACTCTTTGTCAATTCCAAAGTGTGTTCCTCGAACGCCTGTGTCCACCGAGACGGGGTCGGTCAGAATGGAACGTGATGCACGCGTCTCCCTCCTTGCATGATTAAAGACGCCGGGCGCAGCGACGCTACGCAAGCAAAGCGCGAGCGCTGTAGAGTCCAACACGACCGGCGTCCGTTTGCGCGCCCCGGCGCCCACCTGGCACCGCGCCAAGGTACGGCTTGGGGGACGGACGGACGGACGACCGGCATGAGACATTAAAGGCTTTCGCTTTAAACATTTGGTGTATATCAAGCCAGGCCCGTAGCCAGGAATTTTTTTCGGGGGGGGGGGGGGGGGGGGCACTTGCAAAAAACACCCATTTTCACTATTTATTTTACTTATTTTCGGTAAAACACCCCCCCTCCATGAGAATTTCGGGGGGGGGGCGGCCCCTAGCCCCCCCCCCTCCCCTGGCTACGGGCCTGTATCAAGCTAGGGAAACGGCCACGAGAGTGTCATGAGCATGACATGTCATGATTTCCATATTCTCACTTGTTATTTGTGCTCGTCATACAGTCACGCTACACAATACGAAATTTGGTGTATATCAAGCTAGCGAAACGGCTACGAGAGTGTCATGAGCGTGGCATGGAAGTCATGCTGCACATGACATGTCATGATTTCCATATTACAACTTGTCATTTATGCTGACCATACAATCACGTCGCTCAATACCAAATTTGGTGTCTATCAAGCTAGCGAAGCGGCCACGGGAGTACCATGAGCGTGGCATGGAAGTCATGTTGCACATGACATGTCATGATTTCCTTATTATCACTTGTTATTTATGCTCGTCATACAGTCGCGTCTCTCTATATTAAATTTGGTGTATATCAAGCTAGCGAAGCGGCCACGGGAGTACCATGAGCGTAGCATGCAAGTCATGTTGCACATGACATGTCATGATTTCCATATGACCACTTGGCATTTATGTTCGTCATACAGTCACGTCACGCAACACCAAATTTAGTGTATATCAAGCTCGCGAAACGGCCGTCAGCGCGCCATGAGCGTGGCATGTAAATCATGTTGTTCATGACATGCAGGTCATGATTTTCATATTGCCACCGGTCATTTATGTTGGTCATTTTTGGATGTATCAAGTTAAGAAAACGGCCACAGGAGCCCTATGGCCATGGCGTGTAAATCATTATTTTCATGATAAATTAGTCATGATTTTCATGATATGACCAGTCATTCATGTTTGACATGCAGTCATGTTATGCCATACCAATTTTGGTATAAATCCCATTAACGATACGGCCAGGAGAGCACAAAGTCGTAGGCGGCTAGATAGATAGATAGATACGCTCAAAGTCGCCGAAGTTCGCTAAGAAATGCTTCGCATTTAAAACAGCTTCAACGACTACTGTTCCGGCTGAGTGGTTGGCACAAAGTTACTTTTGCGAGAACTTTGTCTATTGTAGATAAACTGTATGCAGGCACACTGAAAGTAAACCAATTTATTAATTTATTTGGGACTTATCGCTGTTTGGAGACTAGGCAAGAGGGAAAAATATCGTGCTCGTTATACTGTGTTTTTGCTTATTCAAAATCATATTATTTACTGTAAATACTAACAACTCCATCTTTATCACTTTTTTCTATTTGGCTACAAACTTGGCGCTAAAATGAAACGACATGGCTACTTTGGCTACTTTTAGCTTGCGTTTTGTCTCGCTTTCAAGTCCACCCAACGGCAACCCTACGGAGAACCCACGTGATGTACGCCACTTACAGCGTCATGTTGTGACGTCACCCCATGACGCTAGTTCACTGTTCACCCTCGGTTGCATGCAGGGTTGTTGTTGATGGCTACTTTGCGCCAGATTGGCTACTTTCTGACCCTGTCCTGGCGACAAAAATTTGATGTTGGCGCCATGGCTACTCTCCGGCTACCTTGCACTTCTATTTTGGCCCGTTACTGGTCATTTCTCCGCGTTATTAGGCGATAAAACAGCAAGCAAGATTAAAGAATAACCATTGTTTGCAAGCTTTTCTGTCGTGTTGACCTATGCGTGCAAATGTACTTCAACCGCCAGCGGTCTAGTTCGCACCGATGCAGCTGTGAGGAAACGCTTGGCTATACAGCACACTGCTGGCGCCAGATCCTAATGCTGAAACACAGCGCGTCAAAAAGAGATCAGCATCAAAACGGAGCGGGACTGTTCATACTCGATGAGATTTCGCAACTTGAAGCTGGACTGGTATTACTGAATTTTTGTACCAGCTAAGGTCTCCGGCTTCATGAAAAAAAAAGAAAGAAAGCAGCTTCAACGTTTTATGTTCCTGACTCACGGACGGCAAACATCTGCCAGTTCCTGGAAAGTCGCTACCATTATTTGAGCAAGACCTCATTGAACCGTCGGGATTAGCGCAGTGATAAACACCGAGGCCGCACCCCTATAGTAGCGCCAAATGTTGCCACAACGTTGAAGTAACTTTCTGAATGTTGCGGCAACGTTGTGTCATCATTTTGAGCTACTAGGGACGTTACAGCTCCGCTGGTTAACCATCTGCAAGGACTGCTTGGGCGGCGATTTTTACAGCTAAAGCTGTTATGAGATCGCAACAGCCCATTTTCGCGCCGTAGTTGGACGCCACCGGTGTCTGCAATCGCTATCGCGCGAAATAAGAAAAAAGAAATTAAATCAGGAAAACATTTTTACGATTAGATGGGTTTTGAACCTATGCCCTTTCGTGTCCGTCGATCATTCTACCCCAGAGCCACGCTGGTCCTTGAAACTCCATCGCCAAAATACCCTATACAGGCGTCATGTCGGGCAAGGCATTTTGTTAACATATATATGATACAAGAGTGAAATAACAACCAGGCGTCGCACAATGCGAAGTGCGCGACGAGTTGGTCGTGTAATGCTTCCAACGCATTGCAGAGGGCTCGGTCAGAATTCCTCATCCTCATCAGCCACAGCATAAACCAAGTGCACTTGAAGCAAGGACACGGAGCCGAAGTCACCTGTGTAGTCCTGGATTTTGCTGTTTTGTTAGCTTTTTGCAAATTTCTTACCTTTATTTCTTCTGCTCTTTTCTCTGTTTCTTAATGTCTTTTTTCCCCTCTGTTTATTTCTATTTATTTCTTTTTTCGCGTTATTTCTTTAGTTTCTTGCTCTTTCTATCTTCCTGTTTCACCCGTTTCTTTCTCCCTATCTCTCACTATTTCCTTCTCTCTTTCTTTCTCTCTCTGCGTTTCATTCTTTCTGTACTATGTTTTGCTCTCCCATCCTCCTCACCATTCACATCTCTTCTCCTCACGCTAACTTCCCTCTCCAACCCTCTTGCTGCACTATACTATATAAGGCTATGCTGTGCTTGCTTGCTTGCTTGATCCTTGTCTTGGCACTTACCCACTTCGGGGGATTGGCCATGAACCGGCGGTTAATATAGTGATATGGATTAAACTTTAGACGATGAAGAAAAACTAATCGGTTGACTGGGGAATATAGAAAAAAGGAATTTTTTTTCAGACGCTTAATTTATGTGCCAATATAATACTTATGGGACAATACATTCGTATACTGTGATCCGCTCAAAGAAGGACAAGTGCAGAAAGTTGACTGAAGATAAATTGGCACGGAATTCTTTTAGTGTCTTCAAGAAATCCACATACGGCTAAGCAGATGTTCCTGTTGCTGTGGCCCAAAGCAGAAGCCCCAAGGGACAGAATATTTTCCGAATTAAGTGTAATGCCTAAGTTTCTGAATAAAATTTCGAAATGTTTTTTCCTATGTCTGATGAAGCGACGGCAAGTGAGTAAAAAGTGGTCGATGTTTTCTGGCTCTTGACAGAAAAAGCATAGAGGAGATGGCACCAAACCACACCTGTATAAATAAAAATTTAGAGGAGGTATACGGCATCGAAACTTTGTAAAAGACACCTCCAATTTACGAGTGGGACACCATTTATTGTTCCAAGCAAAAGAAAGATGAACATATTCTTGAACTGGTAATTTGAATTTCATGTTATCTTGAATTAACGAATATTTGCGGAATCTGGATTCCGAAATCAAAGCTGTATCAGGCAGGATGGACATTACCGGACCGTCGAGCGACCACCGGGCTAGAGTATCGGCCATCTCGTTCAGAAAAATGCCACGATGACCAGGGACCCATACCAATCGCACTGTACGCAAGTTTTTAGGTATTAAAGATGTGAATGCAGTCAGGATAGAAAACTCGGAAGGCGAAGCTGAAGTGAGAGCTCTGCATACAGATAGTGAATCTGTAACTACCACAACCGCCGAATCATTTATTGAAAGTTTTCTAAGCGCTAAAATAATTGCTAAGAGCTCTGCCTCGAATATGGGAGTGTAATCCGGGAGACGCAATGAGAATGCCCACGATAAAGCTTCTGAATAAATGCCTACCCCCGCTTTCTCTTGACACATGGATGCATCAGTCGCAATTACGTTACCAATTCCCACCTGAAGTAAATGGTCCTCTAGCAAGCCTAATAAATATCTAGAAGGAAGTAGTTTGCAATTAGATGGAAATATATTATCAAATTCAATTTTTTACGTTGGCCAATGAGTTGTCACTTGAAATGATGCCGCGTATATCAATATTTAGAGGATCTAGCTGTTCTTGAACAAACAACACTTGAGGCTTATATACTCTAGACCAAGGCTCATTAAAAAATGTTCTCCCTTCAGTCATGAATACAAAGTGAAACCGTCTTAGAGAAGATGCGTAAATTTTTAAATATGTTTTGATGGTAAGAATGCGGAATCTGCACGCTAGAGTGGGAATTCGGGCTTCTTGATATAACATACCTGTTCGCAGTAAATTTTGGTACCCCAAGGCAACTGCGGAGAGCCTCTCGCTCTAGCAGAACTAAGGGATTAATTTTATAAGCTGCCCCCCCCCCCCCCCCCCCCGGAGAATAAAACACAACCGAATTCTAGGATGGGACGAATATACATACGGTAAATCATAATAAGGTTGTCCCTGCGTAGGCCAGTAGGGTGTCGACCAAGCTTACTAATCATTCCAACAGCGCGCGTTGCCTTAGATTTAATATGCTCAATGTGATTCCGCCAACTTAGTTTTTCATCGTAAAGTACGCCTAAATATTTTACGCAGTTATTTTGGGGAATTACTTCTTGACGATAATGAAGGGAAATACTAATGGGAGCATTCAATGGAAAAACAATCACTGAACTTTTACTAACGTTGAGGGTCATTCGAATCTGTGCAAACCATGATTCTAAGGTTCCTAAGTATGCCTGTAATGTTGCGTGTAATGAGTGAATATCACCTGCCGAAGAGAAGAACGCAATGTCATCTGCATATACATACACCTGAACGTTATTTTGAATCGGAACTGAGCTTAATAACACATTAAATAACACGGGAGAGAGAACGGAGCCTTGAGGAACCCCTCTAGACTGATTATGTTTCGGGGAAGATAATCCACGTTGAGAACAATAAAATTTTCTATCCTTTAGAAACTCGTACAACCAATTAATTATATATTGTGGGAAGTTCAAGTTTTTTAATGAATTGAGCAGGGTGGCATGTTCTACACTGTCGTATGCTTTGGCCAAATCTAGAGTAACTAACACTGCATATTGCCGCCTGTGACGAGCAAGCTTGATACGACCTTCTAAATCTACATGAGCATACCATATGGAGTATCCAGGTCTAAAACCTATCTGACATGGGCTCAATATTGAATGATCTGCTATAAATTTGATAATTCTAATGTAAAGTACTCTTTCAATTAATTTTATAACATGCGACGTCTGCTAGCGTGTCTGGACCGCCGAGTGGTTAGGACTCTCGTCTTCGAATCGAGTGCACGCGGGTTCGAATCTCACCTCGTGATGCATTTTCCTTCGGCAAAAATTTCTGTCTTTCTCTTTCCATCTTTCTTCCTTTCTGTTTATCTCTTTCTTTCTTTCCCTCTTTCATTGTCTCCGTCTGTCTGTATTCGTTCTGCACCCATCAGGGTTATTACAGGCCACGCCGTAGAAATCGGCGGGCGTGTTCTAGGAGCCAAGCAGAAGAGGACGAAGAGAACATGTGCCGGTTCATGATGATGATAGTTTCGGGTTGTGGCATTAAAGTCGAGCTAGAACATCCTTGCTGTTAAAGACAAACACGCATTCGCAGTGGGCGTTCTCAAGCTTCGCAAGCAGCAGGGCTGGGCAGAGATACTTAGAAAAGTATTCCGGAATACAGATATCGAAATACACGTGCTGGAAGCCGAAGATACAGATACTGAGATACATTTTTCTTGGACGTGACGGGATATTTCGGAGATACATTTGCAAAAAGACAAAAAAGTATTCCGGAATACAGATACAGGAATACAGATACTGGAATACTTTTAGGGGCGAAGCTCCTTATGCCGTGGGTCGTGCGTCCCTTGTAGTTTGTAGTACGTAGTAGCCACCTGCGTAACCAGCAGTATCTCCCTGTGTGACGATGACGCTGCCATCACGGCACAACACATGGAATGTGCTCACTATGCGTCATAACGATGACGCTGATGACGATGACGATCGCGATACCATACAACACATGGCATCGCGATATGGTCTCACATGCATATCGTTTGACCACATGCAACCAACCACCATCACGTCTTTGATGATGTACCTCCGGAGCTTCGCCCACTCATCATCATTCACTCCGCGGATATGCTGTGATTTTTTTTCTCGGGGATGCTGATGCCCGGTAACGACATTTCTCGAGTGAGTCATAATGTAGTGAACGATGTTTGAGCGCATTGGAACTTGCATGTGAATCATATCACTCGAATCACTAACGACTGCCGGTGAGTTAGGTGATTACACGCAAGATGTGTTTTACGGAGAAAGATTACGCATGAATTGCGCCAGCAGCATGTCAAATAGGGTTTTCAGTACCTAGCGCTGGTTTGGATGCAACACAAGACTTGCAAAGGAGAAACGCATCTGTATCACTGGATAGGAGCATAAGTTCGTGTTATAACCAATAAATACCGCCGTCATGACCGGAAAGTCCTGCAGCATTCTTATCGGGTCGACTAGGTACCGAAAAAAGTTAGGGATACTGCGCCGGCCCCGAGAGGCAGCGACTGCCATTCGCAGGGGCCAACGACACTGCCTGCGGGCTTTTGCTGTCAACGGCGTCTGGTGGTATTACCACGTGCCATTCTGTGCACTGAAATGGCAGAACCCTGTGCTGCCATTTTAGTGTCACCGACCAGCGGTCCGCCTTTGCTTGGCTAAGCACAAAAAAAGCTTTCCTTTCCCCTTTGAAAGAACGTCAGCTCATATCCGACAAAAAAGTAACGAGATACCGGTGTCATCTACAGTATCGCGATACAATCGATACACCGTAAAAGTATTTCACTACTGAAATACAAATACATTTTTGAAATGTATCTCGATACAGAAATACAGATACTCAAAAGTGTTTCTAAGATACTATCGTGATACTCTTGTATCGCGATACTGTCTAGCCCTGGCAAGCAGTCATCAGAAGGTGCAGCGGTGCTGTTCGCCATAGAGTTATTGGGTACCTTTCGGTAGCAGATTTGCACATTTGTCTGGTCAGCAACCGCAGCTATACGATGAAGACGCACTCCGTTTACGTAGGCGACATGGATACCGTGTCACCGATCCAAATGTTCGGCGAGTTCTTCTTTTTTTTTTTTTTCGAAAGTGAAGACCGGTGATGACTGTCGATGGCAAGTGTAACTCCAGTTCGTGGCGGCGTCTAGAAATACAAAATATTGGCCCGAGCGTAAGCTTCTCCGCAACGCATGGTTGCTAGCGGCGTTTCAAAGATAGACGCGCAGGTGTGCTACCTAAAGGTAGCATTTACAGCAACTCTAGCTTTTGATGCACTTCCGTGGTCGCAAGGGTTTCGACCACAGCTTCACGTGTTGACAAAGCTCTTGCTTAGTCCCTGCGAGAAAGTGCATGCTGTAGTTTTGCAGAACATTTAAGAGTACCGTGAAGTGGGCTAGTCCGTAATGGTTGATTTTGTCACAGCATAGACAAAGATGACGCAGAGGCTGAACAAACTACGCGGCACATTGCTGTCAGTTGCTTGACAGCGCCGTACCTTCGTTTGTCTGCCTTAGATTCTTCGACGTTTTTGTCCCACCGTAAGAAAATGAAAATGACTGCAAACGAGCTAAAGGCAACGATTAAGCAAAAAAAAAAAAGAGAATGACGAAGCAACTCCTGCTGAACGCATAGTATACTCGGCGACAACTTATCTTGACATAGGAGCGAAGACTACGGAGGTGGGGCTTCCGCACACTCGTGTTGCTCCGCAAGTTGCACGGTAGCTTGCGGCTGATCTTGGTTTTGCTCTTTGGCATCGCTAAGGCGTTTAGAAAATGACATACACGAAAATGTGCATGGGAGAAGCGTTTCGATGGTGCAGCGCAGATTTTCGTGTCATAACACGAGTATACTTCATTGGAGAACTAAACAGCGCGTTTGCAGTCGCGCACAGACCCACTACGTTATCGACGCCATGTTTGCTTTAGAAAACTGGTGTGCTGAAAAAGGTGGCGCCGCCTAAGAAACGGAAAGAAAAGGGAGGCTTTCTTGCAAACTGAACAACAACTTTATTTTACCAACGACTTCCCGCAACTCTCTGAGTATCATAATAAATAAAGCGGTATTTATTGCAGCAAAGCAAATGAGAAAAATATGAGTAAACTTAAGCATAATTTTTCGGCGCGGTAGCAGGCATGCGCTTCGGATCTGTAGCTTCTAGAGTGCGGTCAAGAAAAGTTGTCACCAAGTGTAGTAACGCGCAGACAGCAGCACGCAGGTTGAATCAACTGTAATAGAGACGTGAGCCGCAAGCAGCACGCCCAATGCGGAAACCTTGTCTCCTAGAAGCGTTTCTTAGAGCAAAGTCCTCAGTAGAGAGTAGTCGGTTGCCTGGAGAGAGCTGCAGATTAGTATATATCCAAATCTTGAGTCTACTTAGCCAAATCTATGCGGTAACATTTTGCAACAAATGCGGGCTAATCGGGGAGCACACAACGCTTTATCACGTTCATGGGCTTGACAGCTCTCAAAGGTGGTGCCAATAGACAACACGTCAACACCGGAGTAGTAGGAGGCTGCGCCGTCATCCTCTTAAGCCTGAAGAAACGGCTCAAGCTGATGGACAGAGCTCGCAAAACGACACAGGCCACAGGCGCCCTGAACTGACCACTCCACTGTCATCGGAAAAATTCCTTTGCCAGAATAAAGTTCTTCATTCATTAGAGCACCGGTAAATTTAGAGAGAAAGAGGGGCCCTTTATTGAAAAAAGATTTTCGCCGGCGTCTGCATACCACTGGCACACTCCTCCGTATGGGGATGGGGAGCTAGATTTCTTACAAATCGTGTCAACCTGCACCCATTGCGTGTTACGCTCTTTTGGTCACAATCCATGGCTAGCACGCAATCAACCTCTGCCAGTCTTGCAATGAACATCGCAGACAAGGCGTTCGAAGTTACTGCTAAGGTTATTATTGGACTCGTAACAAATAATAGTAAACGTTCGGGTTATAGCACGTTGTCACCCCGCTGTGAGGGTAAACGATGCTACGCAACACCACTCCGCATGCAATGTCATCGGTCCCGGCTTCATAGAATGTCGAGCTCGGCCTTAATAACCTTTGATGCGCCAGAACGGGTCCTGCCTGTCTTTTTCGCCGAATTCCGCGCAAGAGCTGTTCTTGGAGAAATCGCCGAGGTGTGCGTTCACCAGGAGCAACGCCATCCCGAACCGCAGGTTGGTAGATTGCAGGGCCAGCTGTCTGCACTGCGCGCGCACAACCGGAAATGCATAATAGCATTAATATCATTAAAGGGGGGGAGAGGGGGAGGTCGATAGAGTGCTCGTTTCTTTGATACACAGAAGCTAATGAAACTATCTTAGAACAACTTCTGGCTCTGCGAGTTGGTGCCTGCCTAATAAAGGATATGTTGCGCAAGCAACATATAATTACAGGAAAAATCAGCTTCGCCGCAAGGGCGAAGCGTAATAATATATGGGGTTTAACGTCCCAAAACCACGATATGATTATGAGGTACGTCACAGCGGAGGGCTCCGGAAAGTTCGGCCACCTGGCGGTTGGTTCTATAACGTGCACCTAAATGTAAGCGCACGATCTTCTACCTGTTTTCGCCTACTTTGAAAATGCGGCCGCCTCGGCTAGGATACGATCCCGCGAGCTTCGGGTCCACAGTCGATCAGCGTAACTACTGGACCGCCTTAGCGGAGAGCGATGGTCACAGACAGAGTGCTATTTCGCCTTTTCTGTCTACATAATTTCTTGTGACAGTCCGTCCCATGCGTAACATATCCTAGCTTCTCTGTCACAGCTCGACTTTCTTATTCTAAATTAAAGGAAAGTACAGGGGACATTAGGTGTAGCTTTTAAGTTCGAATAACATTGACTGAACTAGTTGGTACATGTTCATGTTAACTTTGCAGCTTTTAACTAAAGTACAATAATTAGGACATAGACCTTCGTATGATGCACCCGATGCTCTGGCGATTGAGCTAGGACGGAGGGTGCTCTCCCACTAACGTTCCCATCCACAAAAGTGGATAGGAAAGCCACTGCCGCTGTATTTCAAATAGTAGTGAATTGGTACCGTTATATAACAGTTGTAGGTTAGGTCCATACCTGCAGCAAGTTGATGTTTCATTTAGCTCCCTTCCTTTCAATTTATGTGATAATTACTATACTGCTGTTCAAACATCGAAGTAATGTCCCTCATATCATCATAAGCTTCAGTGTCTCCTGGTTTCATTAGATCATAACGTTGTCCATCGCGGTGGATCAGCGGTTACGTTGCTTAGCTGCTGACCCCAAGGTCAACAGGTTCGACCCAGACCACGATGGTTGCATATCGGTGGAGGAGAAATGGTAGAAGCCCGCGTACTGTTCGATGTCAGTTCACGTGAAAGAACAGCACCTGGTCCAAATTTCTGGAGCCCCTCTACTACGGCATCCCTGATAACGATGTCGTGATTTAAAGACGTAAAATCCCATATATTATAGTATTATTATTATTACATCATAACGTTGCGCGGCTCAACTCATTACGACACAGAAATTTCGCCCAAGTTTTGACTGATTTTATGCGGACAATCGCATGTTCGTCCCGATTGCCAACTGGTTGGTAGGATGCCCGCTTTTGCGCATTTGACCAGCGGATGACTAAGTAGCTCAAAAAAGCAAGAGCTGGGGGTTACCTTATAAAAATAATACCTGGGGTTTTACGTCCTAAAACCACCATCTTATTATGAGGCACGCCGTAGTGGAGGGCTCCGGAAATTTCGACCATCTGGTGTTCTTTAACGTGCACTGACATCGCACAGTTTCAGTGTCAGTTTATTGGTTACATATGAATCAGTTACATAATACTTGTATACAGATGAGGGTCCCAGAGTATAAATACTGAAAACGGGACCCTCAGTTAAAAACTACAACAAAAGTGAATAAAAAAATGGCAGAAAATTAGCAGGTGGTGAACAAGCGAGAACACTTGATATAGGAGATGATATAATAGGAAACCAATAACATAGAATGCAAAATGCTAAATACAATATAGAAAGGGACAATAGAAGCAAAGAATCAAAAATAATAATAATGATATGCAATGCAAAAGAAAAAGCAGCAACAGGCAAGAACACTTGAAATACAAGATGAAGTAATAGCAATACAATATGGCTGCGGATGCACAAAGTGAATGCTGATGGTGGGGGCGAAGCAGTGTGCATCGGATTGTGAATCGTGGCCTTCTATTTTGTCCTGGTTAACAGCCTTTTATTTTGTTCTTGTTAACCTTTTGTTCCGTCATGCTTTGGTTGATGGGCGGTTAAATGTCGGTGTTTGTACGCTGTTGTGGCCTTTCATTTAGTTTTTTTTAAACGATATGCGCGCTATGTACGCTCTGTAGATGGTATTGCGCACAGATGTTTCGCACCTGCGCTTCGACCAGGGACAACGGCGAGCCTCGACAACAACGGTTTTTGTGAGGGCCTAAGGAGCTCCGCCTCTAATACAAAGCAAAATGCGAAATACAATATACAAAACAACGCAACAGTACACGGGCATCAACCATTTCGTCTCCATTGTAATGCGACCGCCGAGGCCGGGATCGAAGCGGCGACCTTCGGGTCAGCAGCCGAGCACCATAACCACTGCTCCAGCGCGGCGGACTGGAAGTGAGCTTAACCCTTGACTTGGGTGTCAGCTGGTGGCACTCGCGACTCCGCGTTCGTGTGCGCTATTGTATTGGATAACTTTGTGCTTCGTCGCACAGTCAAAGCGCATCGAGGAGGCCACGTAGAAGGAAGTCCGTAGTTCAGATATGGTCCGCCAGTTGTCGCAGTGATCCCAGCTGCTAGCCAGAAAACTGATCTTTCAATGAACTCATTCAAATAACTTCCATTAATTATCGTGACAGCTAATTGGTCCTCATTGTAAGCACACTTGTGCCCCGATATTGCGCGTCTCCCGCACTTGAACGAAAACCACCGGTTCTGTAAGAGTTTTATTTTTTTTTTTGTTACAAGACTTTCTGAATATTCGGAAAACCGGGAGTTTGTGCTCGACAGCAAATGCTTAGAAGAAAAACAAGAGCCACCCGGTACTCATGTCAATAAAAAAAAAGACAAAAAAAAATTCCATGTCAACAACGTGATCGCCTATAAGGTGGTGCCGAGGGCTGTCAATAAACCTACACTAGTTTCTGGTAGATAGCGCAACAAATTTTTTTTTGTAAGGAGACGAAAACCGAGAATTTTTTGCCAGAAGCGTAGTTCGACTACTCAGCAATGCAGCGACCCCCGTAGCGCAATAATCAATCCATGAGGCTAACGGGAAGTGTTTCGCCAGCAAAGAGCGCACAGAAGTAATTTACGATACTATAACACAGACACACTTGATTGCATTGCTACATCCCACGTGAAGCTTTCTTCAAGTCATGTGGTGTCCCACTGCTTCCTGCTTACGGGATCAGCGCACAATTGCCCAACGACGATGTCCTGCGCACGTCATCAGATGTCGTCCTGATAACGTCACGTAATGCGGTGATGATTGACGCCATAGTGATGTCCCATGACGCCGTAACTGGTGACGTCACGTGACATTGAGGCCATATGACTCTTGACGCAGAGGCGGCAGCCATGCATTACTGAGTCTGACGCGGCTTTCGATCGACCTTTTCCAGACTACAAGGCGAAAGACATCTTGAAAAGAGCCAAGCAACAGGAGGACCAAGAGAGAAAGAACGGGGCGGGCGTTGACTCGCGACTAACAAGTTTATTAAAAAGAACACATACTTTTGTGCACGAAGATTTCACGTGCACACCGATGCTTTTAAACATAAACATGCGTCAAAACCAAACATGTGGATGAATATACCGCATGGATGTCCACACGATGTACGCGAGAAAATCCTAATCCTCAAAAGATGCCTCACGATAACTCAGCTCGCTTTGTTACAAAGTTACAGGAGGGTGGTTAATGACAAAGTTACAGGAGGGACTCCTCCTAGAGTTTGCACAAGAACGGCGGTTAAGGCCTCCCCCTATCTCTCACTCGTACATGGTCCAAATAGATGTTTCACCACCACCACCACCGCATCACAGCGCCATAAACAGGGAAGCGTCTTAAAACACCGCGTCTTGTTGAGCGACAGCATGACAGCTAATATGGTGGTCGTAAGAGATGCAAGACGTCGCCCCGCGGATCTGAAAACAACTGACCAAAAAAATACCTAATCTGAGATCCAACGTGAGGCAGCATAGAAAGGGTATTCTTCCCCACGAGCTCAAAGCAGGCTAGCCGATGGGGAAGGGTAGGAGAGAACGAGAGGAGAGCGTGGTGAACGGCTGGATCGGGTGCATCTGGCTAGCGTTCAATAAATAGAGGAGGTACTGTCAAAGCATAGTCTCAACGATAACGTTACGAGGAGATAAGGTGATAGACGAAGCACTGCATGCGCCAAGCGCGTGGAACTATACATTCACTCCCTTCATCGAGGCCTCTGCGATATTCACTGACATTGCTACGGCGCGTTGCCGGAGCAAATCGCGGAGGCCACGCCTGCACATTCGGTCCAGCAAGAACTTACCTTTTCTTTGATGGTGATGTCGTCCTCAAAAAAGCATGACTGTTGTCTCACGGTCTTTGAGTTCAGCAATATTGACGCCTTGAAATATCTCACCTCGCAGTGTGTCGTTCCTGCAGGGCTGAAATTTTTTTTTAAGAAACGTAAGTTACTCTTTACACCAAAGGTGACGAAGGAAACATTACAGAAGGTAAATTACAGAAAGAAACATTACAGAAGCAACAAAAAAAAAAGTGCTGCCAGCTCCACTTCGCGAACACTGTCAAAACAGCGAAGCTGATGCCCCTCGTTCGTAAGGCTCAGCCTCACTGATATTTGCGCGCCGCTCATTGGTTCATCCTCTCCACCAAGCTTCGCCCTCGCCCATCTTGGCGCAGCGCAGCCCTTCCTCTCCTACCGAGTCTCTCTCTCGCCGCAAGACCACGTGACCATCGCTACGCCTACAGACGGCAATGCCTCGATTAAGAACAGCTTCGCTGTTAATGTCCTATAAAAAGGACACGAACAAATTTTGCTACAAATTGTGACCTAAATAACTTAGAAATTCAAAAAAGGTGTCTCAGGTATTGTGAAAACACCTGCGCAAACATAGGTAGTAGTTTTTTCATCGTCGTCTTTCCCAGAATTCTGCAAAGTGAAAGCAAAGACGATAATCACTGGAACCGTATGTTTGATGATATTTCAGTGATTAACTGTTATATCGGTAGCGACCATATTTTTTTTACAGCGAAAGCTGTTATGAGATCACAACAATGGCCGTCTTTGCGCCGTAGTTGTCCGCAGCCGCAGCCGGTGTCCGTAACCACTATCGCACGAAATAAAAAAAAAACTAAATAAAAAATGCGTTGCACAGAATGGGAATCGAACCGGGCCCTCCGCGTGGCAGCCCAGTACTCTACCACTGAGCTACGCCGGTGCTTGAAACTGCGTTGCAAACTGACCCTATGCAGGCTTCATGTCGGGTAAGAAATCGCGTTAACATGTGTAATAAAGCCTTTTAGAACAGTAAAATATCAACCAGGTGTCACACGTTGCGAATTGCGTAACGAGTGGGTCGTTCAATGTTCCAACCCCTTACAAAAGCCTCCGGCATAATTCTTGGTCGTCGTCAGCCACCGCATCAACAAAGTGCACGTAATACGTTACAAGTATGTAGCGGGTACCACGCTTTTCCGAAGAATGAAGAATAATGACACAGAGGACGCTTCCCCACTAAACAAAAATTATGATG
>JALIZH010019539.1:0-21845 GCA_030522465.1 Rhipicephalus appendiculatus | reverse complement strand
TCAGAGCAGCGAAGAGGAGATATGTTGAAATTTTTTATTTAAATCAGTGAATATCGAAAAATCGCCGGAGTTCCCCTTTAAGGAAAAAGTAGAATGATTAGCCAGCGTATCTTCGTTCACTTTCTTTTTTGCAAGTAGAGGGGAGGAAGGGAAGCAGACCCCAGAGAACGGACACATTCGGCTTTTCGTTTGGTGGGATACGCAATGCAGCGGTGATCTTGCGCCTTCTCGGAACGAAAGCACCCACCACTACCAACACCAGCAGTGGAAAGCAGAATACTGACAACGGTCATTGCAGAAGGCAAGCTGCGGTAGGCATATCTGCTTAGAGGGTCCCTCGCTGCAAAATGAAATATCGCAGGGAGAGTAATAACGAAATTCATAAAGCAAATGGTAAACTTGCGGGAAAATTGCCGACAATATTATCAAAGCTATCGCTTGAAATCAAACTGCGTTCAGACACTGCCAAGAACAGAGAACGCCCTACCGGACGCCCACGGCACTTTCCTCCCAACTTCTCTGACCATACGAGGCTGACCACTCGTGCCTCATAGATGGTACAGTCCGGAATACAAAGCCAGTGTCTGCTCCACCCTGCCTTCCCTCTCACAATGCCCCAACTATGTTTTCTTTAAAAATAATGGTGTAGAACAAAAGGTCGGCCAGTGCTGCGAACACAGGAACAATGGACATACAGCTGGAAGCTGCAAGACTACAAACCAGGCACTGCGGTGTTGCCGGAGATGCGGGTACAAAAGGGAACCCGTACAGTGAACAAAGGGATGTCGGACACAAAGGAAGGGCTTAACGCGAACATCACGTTAACAACTAATCGCGTGCCGATCCCTTAGCTAGACTTAGCATGTGTCAAAGAGGAGAAAGAGCGAAATTATCCCGACTGAAAGGTTGCCTGGAAAAAGCGGACAATGGCCTCGACAGATAGAAAATGAAGCTGCAGCGACGAAGAGTCGATGAAATGGCACGTCTGAAAATAAGTGTCTGGCAAGAGTTGAAAGAAAAGGTTCAACGCTTAATGACAACATTGCGCGTCCTGCATTAAATGGCCACGTTGAAAACACCCGGCTTATCTTCCTATACAATGAGAACAATGGACGGTCAAACACGTAAAATAGAGAACGGTGGAGCACAAAGAAAACAATCGAAGAAAATGGGCGCTTAAGTTGTCATCGCTTTGACATTAGATGGTTTTCTTGATGCTCTAATAAAAGAAGTCCTGCTCTTCGTTACGGATTTGCCTAAGACGATTACAAAGCGAAAGCCGTCGTTTTTTATTTGTTGTTAACCGATTGTACTAATTCCTCCCGCAAGCTTTCACACTCAACGTGGTTTTGAACTGCCTCCTGGATGGGATATCTTGGAAACTTTCTACACCTCACGTTGTTTCGTAGTTCTTCCGGGATCTGCTCACCTTAGGCCTAGCGGCTACGTCATGTGATGACTTCATCACGGGACGTCACGTGATGTGATAGGCATGCGCGAACAGCCTTGCATAGCCTAGTAAAGCAAGGGGGGTGGGAAAGAGACCTGGGGGGTGAGGTGAAGGAGAAATAGTGAAAACGTAGCACAGAAAGAAACAAAGAGAGACAAATGGAAAGGAAAAAAATGGAACACAGACAGAAAGAATGAGAAAGAAAGAGAAAGGAAGAGAATCAGAGTTCAGAGAGAAAGAAAGGTGAGAAAGAAAAAGAAATACACGACGAGAGAAATAAATAAATGAAAATAAAAATAGACAAAAAAAAGACAAAAAGAGGACAAGGGAAACACGAAAGAAAGGGAGGAAGAAAGAGAAAAATAAAAATAAACGAAGGCCAGCCGATTCCGCACCTTCTTGATGCTTGGCACCACCAGTGCGAAGCTGCCTGAATTTTTCTTGCTCGCACCACCACCATTGGTCGTATCATTGTTTTGGAAATATCGCGTATATATATTGTTCCTTTTGTGAAGTTTTGACTTCCATCTCAAGTTACCTCGTTTCATTGCAACGTTATCTTATGGCGACTTGCGGGGCCCGAATCAGAGAAGCAACTTTTAATGTAATAAACTCGGCGTAGGTGAATGTATAACAGTATGGTAGGAAAGCACCACAGGCATTTCAAGTGTGTCAGCCAATAGCATTAGAGAAACCAAAGCTGCATTGCAAATAATTGCGCAACGTTCAAGTTCTTGCCAAATTAGCAATATTCCGTAGTACGTCTGAAATAAAGCATTTCGTTGAGTTCTGGTAATTTGCAGTAAGAACTGTTCGCTTTCTGTAGCGGGCATCTAATTCTGGCGGGGCGCCAAATAAAAAGAGCAAGAAAAAAAGCAGACGCAGAACATGGCGAGAATCTCTTCAAAACTACGATGCATTAGGTACCCGCATCGAAAGCAGCACAACTAGAAACAAACAAAATGAAAGCAAGAAAAATACACGCACGCACACACACGCACGCACACACACACAAACAGATACATACACACACACACACACACACACTTTTAGTTAGGTTTCATGAACTATCCACGAAACCACCTGTATAACTTTTCTTCCCTCTACTTAATGCTCATTGCCCTAACTATCTGACAGAACTATTAGCACGAACCGTTACTGTATATTAAAAAGTTTTACCGCGGAAGCTGTAATGAGATCACAACAGCCGCTTTAGTGGCGTGGTTGTCCACCGCCGCCGCCAGTGTGCGCAACCGCTATCGCGCGAAATGATACAAAATAAAAATGGAAAATAAAACGCCAGGCCTGCGCGGAAAGACACACCGAAAGCTGGAAGAGCAACCTTTCTGGAGCCCGGTATAAACTCTCTTAGGGCAACTAATACAAGTACAGTTGAAAAAAGGAAGCACCAACTATGCCATTATTTGTCACTCTGCGGAGAAATGAGGAGCCCGCGCTACTCATCTGTGAGGCATTATGTGCACTTTGTTGATGCTGTGACTTATCAGGATGAAGAATTGTGGCTGAGCACGTTGTAATGAGTGGGAACTTTTAAACCACACACTCGTTGCGCAACTCACATGGTGTGAGGCTGGGGTTGTTATTTTGCTCTTCTGTTTGGCTATTAACGAGATAGCGCTAACCAGCTCGCTTCGCAAAAACTCCGGAGTTGACGTCGGCGACGGTATCAGCGTCATTGCTTGTGGGCGAAAAATCAGCGTTGTCGGTGAGCGAGAAGTCGAGAAAACTGCAAATAAAATAAATAATGAAAACCTTCTATTCGGGTGAGAATCGAACCCAGGCCTTGTTCGTGGCAGGCAGGTGTTCTACCACAGAGTCACGCCATTGCCTGAAAGATTTTCAGGGAAAGAGGAAAGGACTACATGAATGCCATGCACTTGGAGGAATCTCCTTACCTCATTTAATATTGCGTGCGGAACCGTAGAATCGCACCACGCGCCAAACGTATGAATTGCGGAACCAGTGGGTGTTTTAAAGGCCCGTCCGTTACAAAGCTAGGAGGTTAAAAATTGATTCTAAACATGGTGACGTGACTTTCCACTGGGTGCCGCGAAACGAACCCCTACGCTCGAAGTGACTGAGGGTGCCGTGCCTCTGCGGCAGCGTCGCGAGCCAATGTCTCGTTGTCAGGTTCATCGATGACATCCAGTGCCGCAAACTTTGATGGCCGTCACTGCTGCTGTTGCTCCCGCTACTTTTGCTCTGCTGCTACTAGTCTCGGCGGCTGCGCAGTAAAGGCGGTCAACGTTGGGCAAGGCAACTGCTACGTCAAAAGGCCCGCTCAGGCGGGTGACTTGAAGTGCGCTAACGTGGTGTGGACCCCTAAAACGTGATTTTATTTAAAAATACGCATTTCCTTGGCACGAAAGCAGCGCTACGAGGTTTCTGGACCGCTATTTCAACAATTGACGTCGACTTAATATTTGCCTTTAGTGTCCCTTTAACCATAAGGAATTTTAAGCTGCTTCAAGACCTGTTGATGCGCCACGTGCATCTCCGAAGTGCACACCTGCATACTAGTATGCAAAGTGTATATACTCATTGATCTGTTCGCAGAGACGCAGTTCAAAGTTAAGCCACGAGAAGTGTGTAGCTTGACACGGTCGTACGTTAGTTTAGGCCAAAAAGTTTTTTTTAAAGCGAGTGAGCGTCTGGTATAACGAAACAAGATGAATGAATATGCCTCAATTTTGACAAAGGTTACGAAAAACACAGCGCAAACAACAGCATACATTTATCCATAAACTGCGCGTATGCCTCTTCCTGCGACAATGTTAAAGGTTGATTAACTTTGGAGATATAAACCTGTAAAGTGCATCTGGACTTTTTTTTATTCAGACGGCTCTATACTTTTGTTGTAATGGTTGGTAATCGAATGTATGGCGTGTAGAAGAAAAAATAAGCAAGTTTGGTTTAATTGAATGGTGAGGAAGCGAGCAGATGCCAGATCTTCTCTGCAAAGAAGACACTTGAAAAAGTGAACGGTGTCCTTGCTACTTCGACTTCCATGATTCCAACTACCTATACTATCTGAAAGAAGCGTCGGTAGAAGTCGGCCTATAGACCAGAGCACGCCTATCTCGCACCCAGGCGCCTAGGCTCTCGGCGGCATACTCTCGCACCCAGACGCCGTGTTTGTTTTGAACTGCCAAGGCGTGTATCTGTTGCATGGCAAGTGGCGTGTCTGGGACCTTAAAATACGAGAAAGCGCCTATTCACGCCGCTCCAGCTTACAAGAAGTCGCCTGGGCACCACTGCGCCGTCTTTGGATGCGAAAACAATCAGCGCAAGAGGAAGATATCACTCAGCACTGTCTGTGAAGATGACAACACAACATGGAAATCATGCCCGGTGCAGTGTTTTCAGATTGCACAGATTTCCATCCGCAACGAAAAATGCCGAGCTCCGCCGCCAGTGGATAATTGCAATCAACAGAAAAAACTACGAGCCCAGTAAAACTGTACAAGTAAGCACATGCATACTGCGTGTATTCAAGCGTGACGCCAGTTATTTCGCTTTACAGAAGTAATTTGTGTGCAGTATGCCTGTAGTATGCGGCACCAAATCATTGCCGTACTCTTTCGCAGGCCGCATGCCAATAATAGCAGGTATTACGACTCACGCATGCACGCAAACTGCGCACGTTTAGTACAAATATAACGGCGTACTATCGCGATGCAAAGAAACGTGAACAGCGGGAAGCGTGGCTCTCGACTCAGTCGAACTGCGACATGCTGTGATTTCAGCCGGCGTCACCGTAGTACTATAAAATCTTGCTCTGACTGACACTTTCGCACCGCGTGTGTGTTCCGAGTGCCAGGAATGACTGGAAAATGATAAACACATGCGGTGCATGAGCGCAAGCCGGAGCGGGATTCTAGCGCTAGGGTGATGCCGGCTGAAAGCACAAGTTCTGCCTAGCGATAGTCAAGGCATGTCGCAGTTCGACTGAGTCGAAAGCCACGCTTTCCGCTGTTCACGTTTCTTTCCATCGCGATAGTACGTACCTGATAAAGTTGCTTCCGCAGTCTGTAATGCTCGTGCTGTAAACATTCCGGACTGTCGAGGAAGGTCTTCTCGACGTTTCGCAAGAAAATCAGCATACATTTCCTGGAGAAGAAAAGCGCGGAACATGCTTACAGCCGGACTCGGGTTGCGAAGTTTCACGTTAGAATTGCGGAGCGTCTGCTAGCCTGGCAGTTCAGGGTGTTGCTTCGCCGCGCTTGCGAGAGATGGCGCGACGTGCTGCCTAAATATGGCGGCACACACTGAAATCGCTGTGTTCCGGTGTATATGTCCGCAGTAGTAAAGGTTCTGCTCAGAAGAGGCCTATAGAAGAGGCCTACTGCTCAGAAGAGGCCTACTTTATGCGTTCGTTATTGCGCCAGTAGAAGAGGAAGCAGTATCGTTCACAGCAGCGATTGTACGTCCATGTGCCCCGGCGTAAAAAAGTACGCCAAAGTTGGCGTTCCAGTCAGAGATGTTAGCCGGGACACCAAAGTACAGTACCATTGTGTTAACTCTTCTGGCTTCGCGCCCTTGTGCGACGTACTAAATTTCGTAGTAAATAATATATTATAGGCACGACCACAGTCTTTGCCTCATTTCGGATCTTAGGTAAACCAGGCTAAGGAGGTTAAGGGTATGCTCTTGTTGCCACAAATATTAGACCCGTGGATTTTCACTGAGCATGGTACAAGAAGCGCAAAAAAATAATACAAGAATGGAGGGACACCCGCACCAAAGTGCGTGCTTGCATTCTTCGTTTTCGTGCTTCCTGCTCATTTATTTGTTTTCTTACCTCCTCTATCTCTCGATCAACTTTCTATTGCCCTTTCCTACTCGCCCAGCATAGGGTTGCCAACCCACCTTCTCCCTTTTTTTTCTTCTTTCGTACATTGTGCTTCCTTATATCACTGATACTCTTTTGTAAAAGCTACGCAATACATTTCCGCCTGCGTGCTTGCAACAGTGTTTCCTCAAGAGTCAGTCAAACCGCACATAGTATCTTTACGTTTTCATGTGTTTTCAAGAGGCATTATATAATGTACAACACCTGATGGCATACCACTTGGACCCTGTATAGGAGATGTCCAGCTGGAGCGGCTGCATCCTTCAACGGGCATGTTAAGTTAACCTCCCTGCCTTCTCCCTTTTGTATTCCTTCCTTCCTTAAGTCATCCCCTTGTTACAATGCAACGGTACAACGACCACCAAATTTCAAGATGCACGCAACTTGCAACCATTTGTTATTTGTACAGGCTTCGAGCAGGCGCATCCATTCTCCCAAACTTAATGGTATCATTCGCTATAGTTTACAAGTTTGTCCAACAGCAATTCCTCCGGATTAATAATTCATACTTTTGTCTGGCAAATGAGTGAAGTTAAGAGAGAACTGGCGCTGTCTTTTACAAAGCAGACAGCATCGCAAGGGAGTACTTCAACGCAAGAAAAATGACTGAGTGGGTGCGTTTGTTTGGAAAAGAAAACAAAGCGCACAGGACACACTCGAACTCCCAAATTATCTTCGTGAGAGAAACACTGAAGTGACACAATCGGTTAATTGCGTAAAAATTTTCATACGTCTGACATGGAACTTCATGAATGAGCTGCAATTGAAGCTTTGGTTCTGAAGATAAAATTGTACATTGAAAAAAAGCTTTGTAACGAGAAGGTTCAAAATAAATTATGTTCCCACAAGCAACGTAATGGTGTATCCTAATATCACGGGTGCTCTTGTTGAAAAGCTACCCATGACGTTTTTAATATCTTCCACGCAAGTATGGGAGTGAATACCGGTGCACGTGGCGTAGTGACGGAAATAAAGCAGTTTTGCTTTGATTCTGTCGAGAATTCCCTTCTTTCCCTTTTCTTCCAAGTCAGGCCCTCGTGCAAGCGGCTGCTATTTTTGGAAAGTGTTCTGTCGCTGGTATCGGCACTTTCTGCTCAGTCAGCGAACTGTGAAGTGGTAGCGTCGGATCGAAATTCATCGAACCGTAACATCGCAAAAAAAGAATTTCGAGGAAAAGAGGAAGAGTTTTAGTTGAAGGAGTTGAAATGAATAGGAAATATTGAAAAAAAAAGGTTGAGGACCGAACACGATGTATCTGCAAAACTGTCCGGTTCTTGCGCATATTCATATTTTAAGTTTGCATGTTTGCGTTTTTTCTAAAGTTTGATTTCCCGCATTGATCGTTTAGATATACAGACAGCCATTGTCTTCTATTTATTGTTTAATGCAGGGTCCCACTTGATGAAATATTTTTATTTCAGGCTTCTGAGGAGCTGCTGTTTTATTTTTTCTGTGTATCAAGAATCAGAAAAAGATGCACGTTTCGGTATATTTTCCCATATTTCGGCATGGTTTATATATTTCTCCATATTCATCGTCATCCTTTTTCACTCGCGTAAAAAGTGAGAAACGCCGCTCAGAACTGACGAATAAAACCATACCTTTAGAAGAGGATCAAAATGCTAGCTGAGCACTCCATTGAAATCTGCTCAGTTTAACGAAGAACTTCTGCTACCATATAGCATGAGAATTTAGATCTATGTGCATTTGCAATAAGTCTAACTAATTCTCGCACTATAGCATGAGACGTGTTTCACAAACTTCTCGAAGTCCAAGGAGATGAACTCTGCGATGATGCCGCGGCTGCTACCTCGTGGCTGAGTACCCTCTTCGGCTGCATGAGGCTGTGGGCTCGAATCCACGTTACCGCCGGTTACACACCGGTTCGTAAAATGGGGTACCAACATCTCAAGGCCCGACACTGTGAACGGTCCGGAAAAAGATCCGGTGCCATTGAAATACAGTCGAACACTGTGGGCACAAACTTCCCTGAAACGAAGGAGGGGGGTAGGGGCACTGAGAAAATTACCAAAAGACCGCAGGGCCGTGCCGTGTCATCACGAAAACAAAAACCATGTTCACCAGTGTAACTACACCGGTAAAAAGCGAAACCAGAGTTCACCAGCCAAACATACTGTCCAACGTCACTCACCAATATCGCCCCTCATCTGTGCTTTATCAACGCCTAATTCCGGAGTTCCCGATATTTTAGAAGCCTTGTGATGATTTATTATGAAGAAAGTCACCACCGACGTATAACATATGTTCCAGTGTATAACTATCGCATGCTCAGTTCGTGCGACGGGGAGAGCGATATGTGTGCATGCTCAATATTACGTTCTCTAGGACCTTCTCATATTGAATCAGTCTACTTCAAGGCACTTTTGCGCCATGCTTTTGGTATGAAAGACAGCGTGTTATCGGCTGCCAACAATAAAAGGAAATGGGGCACGGACACTATACAATAGTAGTTCGTAGTTTAGGGAATATAGATGTACACTTTGTTTGAAGATAACTGGCCGTTAAGAGAACCGATGCAAGGCACTTACGATCGTGTCTCTGTGAAGACAGGTTAAGAGATATTTTCTATATTGTCCCGTTTTTCCCCGAAGGGTAAGTACTTCCAACATAAGACGGAAGCCTTTGACTTTTTTTATACACCGATCACGTTTCAATTGCCCAAACGACCATCCGGTGTGCTGCAACAGCTTAGCCTGTCTTCAGACACTGTCGCGAGCTAAGTGAACTAAGCAGCCGCAGACACGTAAATAACAGGTCAACTTTTTTCCCGATAATAACTGCGCGAGGCTTCTGGCCGCGTAATCTGGGAACCTTGTACGCACCTGATGACCAGGAGCATAATGGCCGAAAGCTCCGGAACATCGACTTCAGGGCGAATGGCCTCCGAGATTACAGAAAGCCGAGACATTCTGAGACTGGACGTGGACTGGACGTAACGCTACTACAGGCTAATGTTGTTCCATCGCGACTAACGCCTCGGTCAGCACGGAAGACCGATAAGCGGTGCTGTGTGCTTCACAGCCGGCGTCTACCTTCTGCTGCTGTTCTTATCATGAGCACTAGAAGCGCGTGACCTCATGGGCGCAAACGTTTAGCTTTTTGTGTATGTGGGAAGCACTAACCGGAAACTGTCACCTCCCACTTGCGTTTTTCTTTTTTTTACTGAAAATATGTATTCCATTAGGCACATGTTGCTGTGTAGCCACTAAGAGCCGCTCGCGAACTCAGTTTCTTTCTAGAATACCGAAAAAGAAAACAAGAATAAGGAATTGATAAAACTATCGTAAGTTCAACTGTGCTTTCGCCTTCGTGTTGTTGTTGTTGTTGTTGTCGTTGTTGTTGTTGTTGTTGTTTGTGTGTGTTTGTGTTTGTGTGTGTGTGTGCGTGCGTGCGTGTGCGTGTGCGTGTGTGTGTGTGTGTGTGCGTGTGTGTGTGTGTGTGTGTGTGTGTGTGTGTGTGTGTGTGTGTGTGTGTGTGTGTGTGTGTGTGTGTGTGTGTGTGTGTGTGTGTGTGTGTGTGTGTGTGTGTGTGTGTGTGTGTGTGTGTGTGTGTGTTTTGGCATCCCGTAGGATTACACATAAAAAGAACCAAACGCATAAATCAATGTTTAACCAAAGTTGATATCACATCAAATCGACTAAAGTTAACGTTTTCCGCATGGCTCACTCCTTAGTTCATTGTCAAACACTATAAAGTAGCGCGTCGTTTCAGTTGGGTTCTGATAGTCATGCGATCACTATGTTATACTGTGAAATTCTTCTGGTCTGTTTATTAGTCGTTTCTTCTGCGTTTTTTTTTATAAGTTGTATAAACACTCCGGGGTCACGTTCGCGAAGATAATACAACAGAGCCAAATTAATACCCTTTTATTTATTTATTTTTTTATTTTTTTATTTATTTTACCCCTCAAGGCGAAAGGCATTATTGCCATAGACGCGATGCTCCAATAGCAATATCGAACCATTGTTTTGTGGGATCAGTGTTCATAACGAGCAATCTCCATGTTCTCTTTGCTGCTGGTTCTATTGTTTAAACTAGACTCTTTGCGAAAGAAGCGCATGCACGTCCCGGTATTTACGGCCAGGGACCCAGGAAGCGAATTCGCGGCGACAAGTAGCTGTTTGCCTAGGGCTACGTGCTCTGAAAACGGACGCCAAAGTGCGCGAAGTGAAACATGTTCTCTTTTATTATTGTCGCGTTCAATTAGTAATGACGTCTTTTTCAAAAGGCGTGCCGTTCATGTTACGCTGCTTCTCCATAAGTAAATGAAGACATGCTGCGACGTCGTGTTCATTGTTCTTGACTGCTTCATCTTTTCCTTTTTTTTGTTTTTTTTTTTCATTATTCTCGCAATATCTCAATTTCTTTCTTTTCGATGGCATCTCCGGTGCATTGCGAGGGCTGTGCACTTCTGAGGCAGCCTGCCGCTTGAGAATTTCTCGAAGAAGCCTAGCTAGTCAATAATTTTGGTCTTTCCTCGGAACGGTCTGGAAATGCCGGCGTTCCTTGACTCCCATATACAGGCGCACTGTTCACTTTTGTATATTCGCGTGTTTCCCTAATCTCCGACGAGTTGCCCCAAGACCATCTTGAAAAATAGGGCAAATATACATGGCGGGGAATACTCAGTAATTCTTCTAGCTATTATTGATAACCACGTCTCTTTATTATTAGTTTTATAGCGATAACAATTATATGAACACCCTCGACTGGTTTCTGACGTTGGTGTCACCATCGTTGTTGCCTACGCCGCCATTTTCCGTATAAACTCCAAATTGATAACATCACCCCGCGCATCATAAGATATACCCGCGAGCACTGCAGGTCTACCGTCGGCTGCTCCTCAAGAAGAAAAGAAACGCCCCACCCGTCTTTCGGAAGAACCATGAAGGGACGCCAGGGTAGGGGAGAGAATGCGTCTCTCGAATGGCATTTGCGCGCACACTATCTCGACAGCCATCAGGATACGGCTTTTGTACTTGCTGTACTCTCAGCACTTCACGTTTAGAGAACTTACATTACGAAAACCACTTCGGTTCCTGGAGCCGGCCATATGCCCTTAAACGACCGTTTTATTGAGTTACGTGAAATCAGATCCAAAAGAGTAAGCTGCCAACCTTACTTTGTACATTACAGTTTGTTAATATCGCATTCATTGCTTCGCCCTTAAGCAAAACTGTGAATCTTTTTTTATTAGCGTGTCTTGCACTATCTTAGATGGGTGATGCCAGGGTGCTGCTACGGTTCCCCTTCGCGTGACAGTGTTATACCGGGTGTTCAAAGTTAAGCTTTCTCGTTTTATTAAAATTCAGCACTGGGAAGAACATGAAAACCACCTTTGCAGATAACTTATACATCCAGGGGGGACACGCAATGAGACAATAATTATCGCTTTCAGGTGCCCAATTAACTCAGATTCAATAATTAACTTTTTAGTGATTGCAGCAAGAAAGCATGTTTGTATTGAAAAGTTTGAGGCAGTCGCATTTATACACAGTTCCATTTGGAAGAACTTCTTCTAGCATGTCTGTGCTCCGAGATATCCCGCTGCAAAGTTTAATTGTGGTTTACCTGATTACGCATGCAAGACAGTCAGCGGTGGCGCAAACTCCTCCCCGGTGGGCCGTGGCAGTTGCTTGCGTCGTTTAATCTGATAACGGGTCGAAGGACACAGGCAAAGATGATAACGGTTACCCTTTTGCTACTGGCTGGCGATAGCAAGCAATGACTGTTCGTCACATCGGGGAGGAACATTGCGCTGATCCACAGCGCCCTGCATGCGTAATCAATTAAACTTTGCAGCGGGATATCTCGGAGCACAGACATGCTAGAAAAGTTCTTCCAAATGGAACTGTGTATAAACGCGACTCCCTTCAACTTTTCAATATAAACATGCTTGCTTGCTGCAGTCACTAAAAAGTTAATTAATGAATCTGAGTTAATTGGGCTCCTGACAGTGATAATTATCTTCTCACTTTGTGCCCCCCAGGATATATATGTTATCTGTAAAGGTGGTTTTCATGTTCTTCCCAGTGCCGAATTTTAATAAAACGAGAAAGCTTAACTTTGAACACCCGGTATATTTAAGGCTAACGTCATAAACAGAGAACAATGAGGGCAGCAGAGTTTCTCTCAATATCCCTCGGTGTGAGCGTGACGAGACATGTCAAGTACAGATGTTGTTACTGTATACGTGGCGAGTAATAGTGCATTGTTAATAGCGTAGTCTCCGGAGGTTTAGCCACAAACTTGTTGCGAAGGCCGGGGGGGAGGCATTTAGGCCCCTGATTACGCCACTGGTGCTCTCCTTTCTCGGACGTTCTCCTGTCGCTTGAGAACAATGGAGCGAGAAGCCTGATGGCCCGAGGCAGTTCTGTGCAATGCCGTCCAAAAGGGAACACTTGACCAAGCTGCAGGCCCTGATGTTATAAATGCGAGGGCATCGTAGCCGCAAGAAACTCGCCACTAATCCGTCCGTCGTCGCTTCGTGTTGGAAGCTAGCCCAACGTTCTTGTACGTTCATAGAAGATTCTTTGTTTCTGTGCTAGTTCCCACCAACTTTTTAGAGTATACTTAAATAAGCACTTCTGTGAATACAATCTAGCGGATTTGCTCACTTTGAGTTCTCGCCTGGTACATCAGCTTTACTTTAGTAGTGGATATAGGAAGGCTACCTTGTAGGCGGTATATGGAGAAAATTAAATGTTGTTTATAAAAGCCTCGCCGCTAGGCGTAGTCTGTTTCTTCGAAATTTCACCTCAGGAGTTCTGGTATGATTAGAGACAACTTAGCCGATTCGAAAGTATTTTCCTGATTATTGTTCCTTTTGGATTTCATTATATAATTTTCTTATCTTGTCCTTTTTTTGATTCGCCAGCCTCGTTGAACAGTGAGGTTTAAAACACGCAACTTCTTGATTTGTGTGATGTCCGGGGCTCGCTGAACCTATCAATCTTTATAAAAAGCGTCGCAGAATAGCTCTACAAACTAGGATTCTATTTTTGTTTGTGCTGGCACCACACACATCCACAAAAATATCGAAATTTCAATCTAGTTAGGCATCTGTCATAAAGAGTTTAGTGGTCTACGGTTCCTGAAATTCTTGTGTCCAGGACATTACACAGGGAGTGTGTTCCAAAGGGCACCTTTAGGGGGCAGTGTGTCGGATAAACCTTCGTCAAACACAGGAGCTGTGGCTTAGTCAGCACTTACTAAATTCGACCTTATAGAGGACTCTTCTCTAATGTTCATGAGGCAGTAAGGGCTGTATGTAGACTAGTATGTGTGACAACACTCGATAACGGCTAGAATGGAGTGTCCATGCTCGCAATCCGGATTATGGAATACCTAATTACGGAGCTGCGATGTCGTCGCAAAGGATTAAATCTCATCGCAAAGCCGCACCGCTGTGTATGGGGTAACCATAGATAACGTTGCGGAAAAGATGATCCACTTAAAGCCATTTTGTGATACAAAAATTTCCTACTATTGGAACCACCCCGTTAACTTACATCAAAAGGAAGCATTCTTGATTAGTGTATGGTATGTCACTTTTCCTTCGATGTGAATGTTACATCGTGGACAACGCGAGAGTAGCCAGGCATGGTGACCCTCTCGAGGGCAGTTACCAGCGTGCTCTTTGTGCGCGGCTAGTTGGTGCATATCTGAATTCAATAGTCGATTACGCCCCAAAATTACGACCACACATACGAAGAATGTCCTGTCTATGTGTTTCTTCGTATGTGTGGTCGTAATTTTGACGCGCAATTGACTATTGAATTTAGTTTGTACTGAAACTTCAAGTATGAAACAGTGCCTGTTCACTAACTTAACTGTGTCAGTCCACTGAGCGCACTGCGATTTTAAGCACGAACGAAGTCCAGAGTTGTTACGTGCATTTATTAAGGCAGAACCCTTAGATATCTCATCCAACAGGAATATTTACTGGCGTCCCGCGTCGGCGTCCCCTGTCGGTGGCGTCAACGCAGGTGATGCAAAAAATCATCATCACGTGATGACGTCACCATATGGCGCCATCCCGACGTCGTGGATCGCAAAATTTCGTGACGTCACTTAAGACGTCACCTGGTGTCGTCGTCAGACGATATTATTGCTTGTTTAAAGGTGGGGTGACAACGGAGGCAGCGCAAAACCAGCCGAGGTGTCTCCAATCCAGGAGGCAGTGCAAAGCCGTGTTACGTTCAGAAAGCTTCAAGAGCGTGGCGGGGGCACGGTCGACGCATCGACTGAAACGAAAAAGAACATGGCTTTCGCCTTCGCGTCTTAGTAGGGTGAAGGTATAAGGAACCTTGTGAGTATTTTCCCCCTTGCCCTCCTTTAGCGACCCCTTGTGCCTTGACGGACATTACCTGAAGAGGATTCCAAATCAAGCTTCAACTGGGCTTTTCACCTTTCGTAGTACTTGCGTGGAGTGCTTCCTTGAGGCGGTATAATCTGAGCACAGCTTATTCACGCTCACTACGCACACTTCTTGTTAGGCGCGATTCTCTCGCTTAGTTCTCTTCGCTAATTCCAGAGCGCTAATTAAGACCACATCTTCGACAAACAGGGCCGGGCCTTCGAGGAGTTCGAAGCAAAGTAGGGGATGTGTAAAGGGGAAAAAAAGAAACAAGAAAAGACAAACAAGTTACTCCAGCAACGGAAACGAGTTCCCGCGTTTAATTTTGCGCCCAGGTTGCACGTCGTTTCGAGTTTCACGCTGAGCCTGAAGAGAGAAATCAGGAGGCAGAAGATTGCCCAGCGCCGTCGTTAGACTTTGCAAAAGCTTTTCTAATGTCGACCTCAGTTTCGTTTGTTTATTTGCCGAGTGAACTGTCTCTTGCATTAACCTAGCCTGTTTATCCTGAATGTTCAAGTGCTTAGCGAACTTTAAAAGTGCACGCGACTTGTTCTTTAGTTTGTAGTTTCCTTATTCGCGCGTTTCCGTGGTGTTTCGTTCATTGGCTTGTTTGTCCTATGCTTGTTTGGTTATTTATTGGTCTGTTTGTCCTTTAATTGATTGTTTGTGTGTGTGCGTGCGTTCGCGAGTATGCGTATTTTTGCGCAGAATTTCGCAGAAATTCCGTTGACGACATGTGTCCGTTTCCTGGTATCCTTTTCATGCGGAAAAAAAAATCCCGCAGCATTTGAAAGCATGGGAAATAAAACGCGAGAAAACGTGACCTTCTTGGTTTTTTAAAATCATATGATACACAGCCAATCTTTACTATTTTGCCTATGAACCAAAGCCACTAGAAACATTCTAAAATAATGTTATTCTTGTCGTTACGTCCCAGTAGTTTTTGTTCCGTCCTTTTTTTTTATAATGGTCTTCGGAATCGCTACAATGTTTTCTTTCTTCTAGGCTAATTTCTAAACTTGCATATGCTACTGAAGTGAAGGTGCCTACAACGCGGCACGTTCCGATCCATCGTCAAGACAATTCTTAGCGTTACCTCAATAAAGGTCGATATCGATGGCATCGTCGATGGTGGTGGTATTACTTTGGTGGATACATGAGATCGATCATTCTTAAGTACTTCGAGATGCAACTCATAAGCAGAAATAGGGAAAGACTAAATTTAAACATACCATGCGCAATTCGATTTCAGCTCTGTGTTATAATTTGCATTCTAATGTCACGACGTGCGTTTCACTTGCGTCAGCGGCACAAACCCTTGAAAAAGTGCTTCAAATTCCATGGTGCTTTCTTGGACATGATGACAATTTGTTCTTGCCTTGCTGCTATACTGCGAAACCTGTAACTGCGATCCACGGCAGTGCTTTAGCCCTACACATATATTTCCAGTATTTATTCATTTCCAAGCCACTTCTCACTTTGTTGCGCCACGCACCATTTGGTTCTGGGCACACCACCGTGGAATCAGCAGGGAATCATGTCAGAAGCTGCAAAATTGCCTTTTGTTTCCACTTCGTGCGTAGGTTTACATGGTAAACGTGACCGTAGACGCTTACACGTCATACGTTGTACGCGGCGACTCTATATGAAGACAAAGTAGAAAGTGACAAGCACACCTATGTGACAACGCGTTCGTCCCTTCGATCCTGGAGTAAGCTGCTACTGAAGTACCGTTTTTTAAAGTGCACTTTCTGTGTCCGGTTTGTCCGCCTTGCGCTTATCGTCGCGGACCGAGAGGTCGTAGGTTCGACTCCCGGTGGCGGAGCTTCTTCAACCCGCCACGGTAGCCTATTGGATGTCGTGCTGGAATGCTAATCCGCAGGTTCTGGGATTAATTCCCGGCCGAGGCGGCCGCATTTTCGATCGAGGCGAAACTGCTCGGGACCCCTATGCATAGATTTATGTGCACGCATTAAAAGAGCTCCAGGTGGTCGAAATATCGGGAGCCCACCTCTACGGCGCCACTCACAATTATATCATGGTGTCGGCACGAGCAGCCCCGACAATTATTGTGATGAATCGGGTCTGGCGACCAGGAATCTTAGGAAATCACGCACGAAAACTTCTGATTGGCGTAGTTATGGATTTTATGGTGCTTCCAAATTTGGTCTTCTTATTTTTTTGTGACACTTTCTGCTTTTTTTTTTGCGTTTTCAGTTTTGTTCTCTTCGCGAGAAGGAGTACGCGGTTCAGTCCGAAAGGAGCCAGGAGCGCCTATGTATCACTTAAAATAAATTAGCTGTTTCCTGCATCGCAAGATAACTAATTATGAGGACCATTCTACAGTACCTTGCATTGACGGTAAATTATCGTCATTCTTTAAAACCAAATGGGCTCTTTAGACGCAAACATTGTGCAGCACCAGCGTTGTGCTAATCCGCAAGTAGTTTCCACGTAACAGCTTGAACTAACGTTGGCTTCAATAGTGGGTGGAGCATAAGCCTCCTCTCTCGCAATTCACGGCTCGTGTGAGCTCGAAATACACAAAGGTTTGTCAACACGCGAAGGTCGTAAAATGGGGCTGTGCATCGCCTTCATGCAAGCTGCGTACCTTCTTACCTGCCAAGCTGCGTACCTTCTTACATACCCGGGATTAAGGAGCGATTAAGGCGGCATTGTTCAAGACTGCGACGGAAGTAAGGTGCCGCGCGTAAGTGTTGGGATTAGGGAGCGTTGTTGCACCCTCCGGTACTTAAGCAGCGCGTCTTGTGTACTTACCATACGCGTGAACGGGCAATGTTTTATACCTGCTTCAAAACCTGCGCGATTAGTTCGGGCGCAGTTGCTTCAAGAGATAATGAAACACGGGAAGCGTGTTGTCGTAATGCTCGTTATTTGAACAAATCATTCAACTGACTAGATTGCCAGGTTCCGTTGTTTAGCAGTGTTCCTGTTTGCTCAGGTAATTGCTCCGTCTTAGGTGGCAATGTCTAATTACAATGTGAAGTGTGTTCAGGACCTCGATTGTTTCGTCGTGTCTGCTGTTTGTCGTTGTTTGTCATGTCTATAAGTTAGCAGGCAAGCTTTAACCAGGAATGCAACTGGGTGCGCGGTTGTCGCCGTTCTCCGTTATATAAATTCTGACAAGTATTGGCATTTTGCCGAATTTTTCTTCACTATGCTACATCTATCTACAGGGATCTATCTACAGGGGTTTATAGGGAAAATGGTTAAAATGGTAATTCTGAAGCGTTTTTTTTTAAATACAAAAAGAAAAGCTCACCTATTGTGAGCGTGTCTTTGCAGAGCGCGTTTTACATTTCAAGAGATGCGATGTTTTGAATGCACGAATAATTTGTTCCGCTTATGCGCTAGGTATAAGAAAACGATCTTGAATAAATTTCTACTGCGGTTGTTCTTTCTACCACTGCTACTGAAACATTGTCTTCATCTTATTGCAAGTAGAAAGATACGGGCGTATAAAATTTACGTTTGCGTTCATCTGAGTGTTATACGACTCTCAGTCATCGTATTTGCAAAGTAAGATCTGCTCTGTACATATAAGGGATGAGTGTGCAGAGCACTCTTCGCGTGTTAACCATCTACGAAATCAGAGAAATAGAAGAATTGAATGTCGTGCTTTAACCCTCAATGTAAGCCAATATAGTCAATGAAAAAGAACGTCTCAAATTTCGGACGCTGAAACCCATCGGCGTCGCATTTTTTGGACTTTCTCCTTATATTGCAGGTCTGAAATGGCAGTAATTGAAGCTCGACAAAAAGTTTAGAACTTGTATATTCACAGGCCTGACCACCCACTGCGCAAGCATTACACTTCGACAGATTAAAGCAAGCTATTACGGCATCTACCAGTGCCAAGCCCAGTTCAGTTGCTCTTATAACTTTGCCTAATGGCAAGCGTGAATAACACACAAGAATGAACCTGCCGATGTTTCCTGTTTCGAAGGCAATAAAATAATTGTTTACTAAACAAACACAGCGCCTACCTTTCTCTTTACGTCTAAGTCGTGTTTCTTTCGTATATGTACCACGATAACACAAGCCAAGTTATAAATAAACAAAATCACAGAAAGTGCCTTTTTTAGGAGGCTGTAGTAATTTTTTCTATTTATTTTTTTTGCGCTCACTAGGACACGTTTTGCTGGCTAAAGTCCACCTATTGACATTGTTTTCTTCTCGTTTAATGAAAATGACGCATTCTAGATCTTCTTTTCCATCGGGTTCTTTTTCTGCGCGCAGGTTTCACGAAAGGGAAATCCGAGGGATTGAGATGTCGGAGACTTCCGCGTTGCTGGAAAAGTTTTTCTGGTGTTGTCTGAAAGCTTTGACCCTCTAAAAGTAACAACGCTCACGGAAGCAACAAAACAGCGCTATAAAACTGCGTCTAAATAGTTGGAAAGGTCGGTAGCGGCTCTTAGCTCTCTAGGTAATCAAATAAAGCCTTTTCCGCGAAAAGCAATCTAGCGAAACTACCTTGTCTTGTTTTGACTCTCTATAACATTTGGCGCTTTTCTTTTGGTGTTTTGTTTTTCTTCGTTGGACAAGATGACGTTTATAGCAATGCAGCTTTTTTATCTTTTGTTTTTCTTGGATTCTTTGTGCGAACGACTTCGGAATTCCAACAACTCCTTTTCTACCCAAATTCCATACTTCCTGTAGCTGGGATGTCACACGTTTGGGAACCTAACTTGCATGAGAGCAAATAATTGCGCCTGTTACCCGCAAAATATGATTAAAATCGTGGAAGACGGCGCGGTGAACCGAAAGTAGCGTGAAGAAAATGTTGCTTTTTAAATAACAACGCCTTGTAAACCCAAGGAAGCGTTTCTCTTGAGAAAGACGCACTACATTTCGTCTCAAAGGATGATGTTTTGAAGTTTAATTAAGCCATGAGCGGTCCGCTGACTAACGCTTCATGGAGCACAAAAAAGATTTTAAGATGTTGCAGCTGTTCATCTTGGCGCGTCGTTTTGCGTGCTCAAAATAATTATGAGCCAGCAGTGCACGTGTGTATACGGGCACCTGCCGGTGGAGCACCTATGGGAAGAATTTTTTTACACAAAATTCTGGTTGTTTCTTCTTCAGCACAGCGGTATTTTACTCGGGAAAGCGCGTGTTTGTCCTTGTCTGTGTTTCATTCATACCTGAGAGACCGTGAAGACAGGGGAGGAAGTTGGGGTAAACTACCGGCTCTCTCACAGAAAAGAAAAAAAGGAGCGTTAATGACGAAACAGTGTACTGAAAGTGCAGCGCACGCCTTTGTTGGAAGAAAGAAAAAACTATAACGTTCTCACAAAACCGGAAAATATCTTCAGTCTAGACAACCTTTTTGGCGTTCATAGGCTCGCTGTTGTGGCAGCATTTGTTGCAGCGTTGATATCCTTGAACATTTTTTTGTTTAATGGCGCTCACCAGGAAACATTAAAACTTAGTCTCTGTTCTCTGTAATCAAGACAGCGTTGTCCTGGGACAGTAGAATGCCCAAAGAAAAAAGAAACGAAAGACTATACCCATGGAGCTGCTTGCTGCTCCTGGCAAGAACAGGTTATTTCGTTTTGCGAGTTTTTTCGTAGCCTCAAAACAAGAATCTTGTGAACTCAAATTAGCAATGCCAGCCTGGCTCCAACTTAAGTCGGTAAAATAAAATATTATATCTTAAAAGGTCACCTTCAGTCCTAATTAACGAGGCATACGAAAACGTGAACATTACAGAGGGAGAATTATTGCATGCCAAGTCATGAAAAGTTCTCCATGTAGTGTGGCGGCTCTTTGCTGAGAGGCACTCGACAATGACTAGATTGGTGGATAAAAGAGACACCGTGTGGGAAAGATTGCGATGAATGACGTGGACGAACGCTATGAATCTCGGAAGAGCTCGAGTGAGTGGGTCTGAATTGCCGGCTGTGCAGAAAGAAGTGTGCTGAAAATTTCAAGCTGGCTGGCAGGGTTCATTCTTCTTGCCATTTCGTATTTATTGTGAGATCTCTTTTGACCACTGTCGCCACTTTCGTAATTCGTGAAGTGTCTATGGTTAAAATAAACATTGACGAGTGGAAGCATCCAGGGAAGCTCCAGTCTTTGTGTCGAGCGTTTGATGTTCTTATCTGCTTTATAGTTTCTGTCCCACAGATAAGCTGAGAACTGTGATACACAAAGACCCGCATGAGCGAACAGCCAACAAAGGAAGCGACCTTTCGTCATTACCGCAAATTAAAAGGAGGAAATGTCAGCAAATGTTTATTTCTACGAATGCGGAGATATGCCTGCGCATCGGTCAGCATGACAGAAAACCCTGGAAACAGTGGTTCTTCTTTGAGATTGCTTTCTTTTTTATGTGGGCATAAAAAAGATGGCTAGTAAATGCGGCAGAATAATCAAAGCTCGAAATCGCCACAAAGCAGCCATGGAGCCTGACCTGAAATTTTCATTGCCTGACTGGGTCATATAGCAGCCAACTGGTCGTAACGTAGCCACCAACGGCAACTTCGTCTAAGCTTAATGGAAATGGCGCACTCACACACGGAATGCAGAAACAAAAAAAAAACGACGATATAGGCGCACCGTGTCTGAGCAGATATGTTTAACACGGTCACGAATAGGCAAAGTGCGACATTAGTCCTTAAAGACAGATGTCTACTTTCTCATAGCATCTCACAAGGCACTCTAAATTGTGAAGATTTTCCTAAATCCACAACATGTTCCTTGTATCTTTAAACATCCCCGCAGTGACAGCTTATCAACCCGGTCCTCTTCTTGTTGCTTTGACGTGTTATAACCGTAACCTTCTTAATCTCATCTGCCCACCTGACCTTCTTCCTCTTCCTGTTTAGAGTTTCTCCCACATCTTCGTCTCCTGGGTGTGCCAGTGCGCCTAGAAATAAACACTACCGACGTTCCGTAGCAACATAACCGAACTAAATGACTCCGATAGTGCAAACCTACAGTTGAACGGGGAAATCTTCGTGAATAACTCGCAATGGCTATCACGACGCGAATACCTGTCTGTCGCGTACTAAGAAACTTGAGCTGAACACATTATCCTTGTACCTCGCACAAAAAGTGTATCACGGCTTTTTAATAATCATATGTAGGTTATAGACTTTGTTTGTGCTTAACGCAAC